>ONZH01002119.1:0-33422 GCA_900303285.1 Rhinella marina | reverse complement strand
TAAATAAAAGTTAGCCTATAATTGACAATTGTACCGGTTGATGCTAAATTTTTAAGTTGGGGTCCTGCGTCGTCATTCTAACTACATCCGGCTGTTATCACCACCACACACGCTAGCCCAGGGGGCACTCCTCTGGCTTTTCCAGCGAAACCTCCTTTCCCCCAGCCTGCCACCCCACCTACAGGCCCTCTCTCCAAACAATTTACTTCTTTGTCCTATCTTTCTCTCTCTCTCTACAAACTATTTTTCCGGATAGCTGCCATTTACGGTATTAAACTGAGTAGTATACATAGAAGACATACCACAATTGATCAATCTCATAATTTACGACTGCACCGGTTGATGCTAAATTTTTAAGTTGGGGTCCTGTGTCGTCATTCTAACTACATCCGGCTGTTGTCACCACCACACACGCTAGCCCAGGGGGCACTCCTCTGGCTTTTCCAGCGAAACCTCCTTCCCCCCACCTACAGGCCCTCTCTACAAACAATTTACCCGGATAGGGGACGTATTTGATATTGTACTGATGTTTTTTTTGTTTCTTCTTTTAATTGCCTCCTGACCTGTGATAGGCAGCGCATGGACACGTCCCCTTAGCTGCAGTAGGAAAGACACTCCCCTGGCCAGAGCAAGCTCTTTTTCCATTTTCCGTGGTCGAAAAATCCATAAAATATAAGGTCCCAAGATAGGGGACGTATACGGTATTAAACTGAGAAGAATCAATACCATACCGGTTGATGCAACAGTTTTTTAAAATGCATTCCGGCTGTTGTCACCACCACACACGCTAGCCCAGGGGGCACTCCCCTGGCCAGCGAAGCCTCCTTGCCCCAGCCTGCCCCCCACCTACAGGCCCTCTCTCTTTACCCGGGTAGGGGGACGTATTAGATATTGTACTGATTTATTTTTTAGATGCTTGGGAAGTAGCTATGCTCACCACTATACATCCAACAGCCACAGCAACTGATAAGAACAGATACTAAACTTGATTTTAGCTGCAGTGCCAGCATGAGCAGTGGTGTCACCTGCAGGCGGTGATGGACCTTCGTTGCACCTAGTTGGGTGCTTCCCTAACATGTGATGGGTATTTGCATCGCCTTTCTTGGTCTGGGTGAGCACAATTGCCATGAGGGTAACCACCAGGCTGTTGCCTGAGAATTTGGGGTAATGGTGGGATTAAGCAGCCTCAGAGGATCCATGCATGCTGCCCCTGCTGTTTCCTGTCCATTTCCGTGGTGTTTCCATCATTTTCTGAGGTTTCCAGGTTTTCACCCAGCCTTCCCTAGGCAGAGCCTTGGTCCCCTGCAAAAAATGCTCAAGTCTCCCATTGACTTCAATGGGGTTCGTTACTCGAAATGAGCACCCGAGCATCGCGAAAAGTTTGACGAGCACCCGAGCATTTTAGTGCTCGCTCATCTCTATTCGCTACCAATCCCAAGATATGAGCACCTAAAGCAGCCCTCCCCTTTTCAGTCTGGTTTGCAGCAGCAGCAGAGCCGGGCACTTGGGAGCTGTTTTCCTGCAGAATAAAAGTGCTTTTCCTGGACATGTGATACAGACACACAGTGCACACAGGTTAGTCTGGGATGTGACCTGTAATAGAGACACACAGTGCACACAGGTATGTCTGGGATGTGACATGTAATACAGACACACAGTGCACACAGGTATGTCTGGGATGTGACATGTAATACAGACACACAGTGCACACAGGTATGTCTGGGATATGACATGTAATACACACACACAGTGCACACAGGTATGTCTGGGATATGACATGTAATACACACACACAGTGCACACAGGTATGTCTGGGATATGACATGTAATACACACACACAGTGCACACAGGTATGTCTGGGATATGACATGTAATACACACACACAGTGCACACAGGTATGTCTGGGATGTGACATGTAATACAGACACAGTGCACACAGGTATGTCTGGGATGTGACATGTAATACAGACACACAGTGCACACAGGTATGTCTGGGATGTGTCTGCAATCTTCTGTGGGGCAGTGCCCTTAGTTATATTGGTAAAAATGAGGTGACAGACTCCCTTTAACACCTTGCCGACCTAGGACGAGAATGCTCGTCCTAATATGGCGTTACTTAACGCCCTAGGACGAGCATTCTCATCCTAGGGTTAAGGTGCTGCTGCTGCCCCGCTGCCGCAATCTGCAGCAGGGGCCCGGCTGATACTAACAGCCAGGCCTCTGCTGTATCTGCCAGCACCGGTGATTACACCGATGCCGACGGATTAACCCCTTGTATGCCGCGGTCACGCTGACTGCGGCATACAAGGCAATTGCGGCAGCTTTTTAAAGCCATCGGGTCCCCGTGAGGCGTGGGGGGGGCCCGATGGTTGAGATGGAAGCCCCGATGCCTTGCCCAGAGGCATCGGGACTCCCATCTACGGAAGCCCAGGAGACCCAGCCACAGCGCTGGGTCTCCTAGGCAACGGTCAGCGTCTCACAGTGTGAGACGCTGACAGTTGAATGCAGCACAATACAGATGTATTGTGCTGCATTCAATCAGGGATCAGACCCTGAAATGTTAAAGTCCCTTACTGGGACATAAGTGAAATGTTAAAAAAAAATAAAAGTGTTTTAACAACAAAAAAAAAAATAATAAAGTTTCAATAAAAAAAGCCCCTTCACCATAAAGAAACACATAAAAATAGAAAAAAAATAAAAAATATACATATTAGGTATCGCCACGTCCGTAAAAAACCTGCTTTATTAAAATATCACATGATCCAGCCCGCCCGGTCAACACCGTAAAAAATAAAAAATAAAAACTGTCTAAAAAAAAGTCATTTTTTGTCACATTTCATCACAAAAAATGTAATACCATGCGATCAAAAAAGCGTATGCCCCCAAAAATAGAACCAATCTAACCGTCATCTCATCCCGCAAAAAATGAGCCCCTACCCGAGACAATCGCCCAAAAAATAAAAAAAACTACAGCTCTCTGACTATGGAGACCCTAAAACATGATTTTTTTTGTTTCAAAAATGATATTATTGTGTAAAACTTAAAAAAATAAAAATAAGTATACTGTACATGTTAGGTATCGCCACGTCCGTAAAAACCTGCTCCACAAAAATATAGCATGATCTCTCCCCTCAGGTGAACACTATAAAAATAAAAAACAAAAACTGTCTAAAAAAGCCATTTTTTGTCACATTTCATCTAAAAAATTGTAATACCAAGCGATCAAAAAAGCGTATGCCCCCAAAAATAGTACCAATCTAATAGTCATCTCATCCCGCAAAAAATGAGCCCCTACTTGAGACAATCGCCCAAAAAATAAAAAAAACTACAGCTCTCTGACTATGGAGACACTGAAACATGATTTTTTTTTGTTTCAAAAACAATATTATTGTGTAAAACTTAAAAAAATAAAAATAAGTATACATGTTAGGTATCGCCACGTCCGTAAAAACCTGCTCTACAAAAATATAGCACGATCTCTCCCCTCAGGTGAACACTGTAAAAACTAAAAAATAAAAACTGTCTAAAAAAGCCATTTTTTGTCACATTTCATCACAAAAATTGTAATACCAAGCGATCAAAAAAGCATATGCCCCAAAAATAGCACCAATCTAATCGTCATCTCATCCCGCAAAAAATGAGCCCCTACCTGAGACAATCGCCCAAAAAATAAAAAAAACTACAGCTCTCTGACTATGGAGACACTAAAACATGATTTTTTTTGTTTCAAAAAGGATATTATTGTGTAAAACTTAAATAAATAAAAATAAGTATACATGGTAGGTATCGCCACGTCCTTAAAAACCTGCTCTACAAAAATATAGCATGATCTCTCCCCTCAGGTGAACACTGTAAAAAATAAAAACTGTCTAAAATAAGGCATTTTTTGTCACATTTCATCACAAAAAATGTAATACCAAGCGATCAAGAAAGCGTATGCCCCAAAAAATAGTACCAATCTAATCGTCATCTCATCCCGCAAAAAATGAGCCCCTACCTGAGACAATCGCCCAAAAAATAAAAAAATTACAGCTTTCTGACTATGGAGACACTAAAATGTGATTTTTTTTTGTGCTTCAAAAATATTGTTTAAAACTTAAATAAATAAAAAAGTATACATATTAGATATTGCCGCGTCCGTAACGACCTGCTCTATAAAAATATCATACGATCTAACCTGTCAGATGAATGTTGTAAATAACAAAAAATAAAAACAATGCCAAAACTGCTAGTTTTTGTTACCTTGCCTCACAAAAAGTGTAATATAGAGCTACCAAAAATCCAAAAATCATATGTACCCTAAAATAGTACTAACAAAACTGCCAACTTATCCCGTAGTTTCCAAAATGGGGTCAGTTTTTTTGAGTTTCCTACTCTAGGGGTGCATCAAATGTGACATGGCAACTTAAACTTTTTCCAGTGAAATCTGCCCTGGCGTTCCTTTCCTTCTGCACCTTGCCCTGTGCCTGTACAGCAGTTTACGATGACAAATGGGGCATTTCTGTAAACTACAGAATCAGGGTAATAATTACTGAGTTTTGTTTGGCAGTTAACCCTTGCTTTATTCTCAGAATAAAATGATTCATATGGAAAATCTGCCAAAAAAGTGAAATTCGGAAATTTTGGCTACATTTTCCTTAAATTCTTGTGGAACACCTAAAGGGTTAATAACGTTTGTAAAATCAGTTTTGAATACCTTGAGGGGTGTAGTTTCTAAAATGGGGTCATTTTTGGATGGTTTCTATGATGGAAGCCTCACAAAGTGACTTCAAACCTGAACTGGTCCTTAAAAAGTGGGTTTTGGAAATTTTGTGAAAAATTTCAAGATTTGCTTCTAAATTTCTAAGCCTTCTAACGTCCCAAAAAATAAAATGTAATTTTCAAAGTGATCCAAACCTGAAGTAGACACATGGGGAATGTAAAGTCATAACTCTTTTTGTAGGCATTATTATGTATTTTAAAAGTAGAGAAATTGACATTTGGAAATTAGCAAATTTTTCTAAATTTTTGGTAAATTTGGTATTTTTTTTATAAATAAGAATGAAATATTTTGACTCAAATTTACCACTGTCATGAAGCACAATATGTGACGAGAAAACAATCTCAGAATGGCCTGGATAAGTAAAAGCGTTCTAAAGTTATCACCACATAAAGTGAGACAGATTTGCTAAAAATGGCCTGGTCCTTAAGGTGAAAAATGGCTGGGTCCTTAAGGTGTTAATATAATATAATAAAAAAAAACAAAAAAAACAAACATAAAATACGTTTTGAGCGGTCACCCTTTAATATACTGTAAACCAGTTAATTACTGTATTTATAAACCACTTTTTGGCAGTGTATTGCTACAGTACCACTGGAATCTTATCCTGACAGGAGTGGAAAATTTGTAGGGGAAATGCTTGGGAAAAACACAAAAGTAGGAGTCATGGGAAGTGCACAAAAGTACTCACGAGATAATGTGGTAGACGTTCCTAAATGACTTGTAGTCCATGCCTGACTGTAACTATATTCAGGCCTAGAGGTTGTAGCTATAAATTGAGGTATAGTACATTCTCACATGCCCAAAGATAGTTCTAATGATAGTGAATAGATGCTGCAGGAGAGGTCACTCCTATATGTTAATCTGATAGGAGCACCTAATCACCCCAAAACACCCTCAATTATTCCAAATAACAGAAATAATTAATCTGTAGGCTCCCCAGGGAGGGCCTGATTTGTGGAGGCCCCTGGGTTGTGGAGCCCAACTAGCCCAACTAGTCACCTCAGAATATAATGCTCTGCAGTGCCATCTATATGCTTGTATCAGAGAGACTAAACTAATTAATCTGTGGTTCTAAGGTTTACTAGGTAGAAGCATAACACAGCTCTGGTCTACCATTAATAGGTGGAACGTTATATTCTGTGGCACAACAATTTCCAGGGCAATTAGAGCACCATAGTTTTTAGAATCAATTCAGATCCAAACCGAACTTTTTGAAAAAATAAATCTCTAGAGGTTTGCTCATCTCTAATGTGAGCCTTATAGAAGACTTGTCAGAAATGTCTGTTTCAAAAGCAAAAGAAAAATATAGTGGAGTGCTGTTCGTATCTGTGGAGGAAGGAGACATGTAAATATGATTGTTTTATTATTCTTTATTGATCAATGGCGCGTTTCTCAGCCGTACTGACCCTTTCATCAGATTACCACCAAAGTTACAGAGGACATGAAGAAACTTATTCAAACTACAGGTATTCATGCTCAATTGGTACAGGGGGCATGTCCACTTGTCACGGCCAATGTACCATTTAAGCGTGAATACTTGTAGTGATTACCTGTAGTTTCAAATTGTATAAACCCACCAATTTCAGCTGGACCATCTGACCTTGTAACGTGGATGGGAGCCCCCCGATTCTACCTTTATGAAAGCTGTTGGGAGAAATAAGGATGTTAGATATAAACTCTGTTCTTGGTTACATAAGCTACAGATGTCTGGCAGCGACCTACCCTCCCCATTCAGAACACATGCATGCTTTGCTGAGCTGAGTGTCCATGTGTGCACAGGATTGGACAGATATATAGTAGCTGTTGGTTGCACACTAATTGTACCTGATGTAAATGCCCAGCTTTGGTCTCCTGGTACTGGAAAACGTATTGCTTCCTAAATAATTCCCTTTTTTCAAGAGTGTGACAGATGAAAATGTTTCTCTTTATTTTTTTCCCCATTATTAAACACATTTATCATTATAATGCAGTAATCCATTCCGTACATAGGACTTTCCTCATCTTAGCTCCTCATTATTATCCTTCCCCCTTCCTATTAATTTGATCATTATTACTTCTACTAATTGGAACAATAGCACTCCCATGAATATTCAATTCTTAAGAGAATTTCTTGCATTTCCTTAGATCCCACACATTGGTTTCCCTCAGTCTGCCTAGACGCGCTTTCTAAATATACTGAGCTCACAATGAAGTATTTTGAAGGCCGGGTACCAGCCACATTATTTTGGTCTTGCAGCGTTTCTTTTGGATTCTTGCACAGAGCCAGAGAAGCAGAGTTGCATAAATTATAGGATTGTAGAACCGCTTTGGGGATACGAATGGCAAGAATAGCATCAATGCAAATGTACGAGAAATCCTAACACATTCGGCTTTTCCTTCTGTCTCCTTCATGTTTCTATATATCCAGGAGCTTCTTTCTATACAAAATGTAACCTTCTGTCTCTTTCTACCCTCATTGTGTGGTATGATGTACATGTAAATCTCCCATTACTTCTTTTTCGGCATCAATGTGTTTTAAGATTTATTCCTGATTTTAAAGGCTCCTTTGTAGATTTAACAGCAGTTAAAGATTTAATAGTTATTACTTAGATACCATAATACTGCTCATTAAATACAACCTACATCAAATTTTAATGAGCTCATTACCATACTCATTTTTAACAATATGGATTTTTTACTATGTGAGAATTGCTGGACTTTTTATTTACTTTTAGCTGAATTGTTGGATTTGATGGCTCGGAGAAAGGTTTTTAACATCAAAGATTTGCAAACAGTTTTGCCGTATGATACATTAGGTAGAACTTTTTGGGCTCAGCAAGGTTTTGGATTTTGCAAGCAAAGCACAGCATATAATGTTTTAAAGTGCAGCTAATTGTGCATGCAGAAATGAGTAGTACAGAAGAAGCAATAACCAAAGAATGGAGAAAGAAAGAATAAGAATGGTATCCCGGAAATAACACATATACAAATACAATTTAGTGAAATAATTTTAGTCAAACATGATAAATTCCATGGTTTGCAAGGGAATGGCCACCAAATAAAATATTTGTATCTTTATAGAGGTTGGGGTATAGAATCCTCTATACATAAGGGGCATAGCTTGTATGCCAAAGGACATGGCTGCTTGAGCTTTGTGCACTGCTCCTATGGCACCTGTACAGTGACTAAAATCCTGCATACTGCCAGCATGTCCCTGAAGTGGGGGTTACACTAGAGGAAATGCCCAAATGGAGGAAAAACCCAGCAGGCCCCAAGAAAATCTTGGATTGTTACTTTTCCCACCATGCCTCTGAAGAGCAAGATGACCCATGCTAACCGCCTTCCTCCCTCACATTGGAACCTGCACCGGCTACAGATAGAGGGGAAGATTCTTACCCATGACATTTCCGCAGCGGCTCAGTTCCTCCCTCCATTCACTGGGGTGAGACCAGAGGGGACTCAGACACTGACAGCTCCGTGCCATTGTAGCTGCACAACAGCCCTCCAAGAGCCAGCGGTCATATTGAACTTGAGAGGCCAAACACCACTCGGACTCCATCCAGATTGTCCTGGAAGAAGAAGCAGAAGACGGTAGAGAGGTCAGGACAGAGGAAGAGGGTGAGAGACTTATATCTGACTCTGCTACTTTATCCAATACCAACTTATATATGCCTCACAAGCCGCCACCACTACAGCGGTAACAGAATTCTCACTCAAGGCCATGCTACAGGTCCTGCACCAGTCTCTCAACATGACTACGGCACAATTTCTCTGGTGGCTGCTGTAGTTAAGGAAGCAGAGGCCTGAATCAATCATGTGAAGACTAAAATGGGGTAGCTGGTTTCTTCAGATAATGATCTCAGATGTTCACTATGTTCTGGAAGATACATTCCAAGCAGTTGGGGGAAACTAGCAGACATGGAGTACAGGTCGCACCTCAATAAAGTTAAGTTGCGGGGAGACACGGAGTCTGTCATGCCACAGGATCTTTCCTCATACCCACAGTCTATAATTAAGATCTTACTGCCACACTGTTCTCCCACGGATCTTATCATTGACTGGATCCACAGGTTGGCTAAACCCAAACATCTGGGGGCCTTTGTGCCCTGAGACGTGTTTGCTCGGGTGCACATCTTTCAGATAAAGGAACGATTATTGCAAGCTGCAAGGATAAATATACCACCACCAGCACCATACCAGAAGGTTACCCTTTATGCTGATTTATCCGCTGTCGACCTGCAGCCTTTGTCCCTATTACTGCTAAACTAAGGGAGCATAACATCATACATAGATGGGGCTTCCCTACACACCTGCTTGTCAAGACAGACAATATCTTTCATGTGCTTAAAACCCCGGAGGAGGGTGAGGCCCTCTTTAAAAAGGTGCGTCTTGAGATTGCTCCGGCTTTGCTGACAAAACCACCTCTACCACACGCCACTTCAAAATGGCAACCAGCCTCACGCTGAACTTAATATATTTGTGCATTTTTGTTTCTCTTTTTTCTTATAAGTACCAAGTACTGACAGTCTTTACTGCTTAGTCGACTATAAGTCGGAACTTAATGTCCGACTTATTAATGAATGTGGAGGGATTTGTTTCGGGCTGGAGATGCTGGGAGACTGATTATTACATACATCTTATTATTTTACTTTAAATAAGGTAGTGAAAATTGCTTCTTTGAACGTGAATGAGCTCAACAACCCTCAAAAATGGGCACAAATGTGGACTGAAATGAGAGCCTTAAAAGACTGATAAAATTTCCAAACACCATAGTTTCCCAGACATCTTCCAGTCCCACCTATTGACAAGTATGTTGACAGCCAGGGCAGATGTATTACCGATTTGCTCCATTAAAGATACCACATACACTTTTATGTCTGTATATGCAGAGGGCATCTGTGATTCTGTAAAAAGAATATCAAACTTAACAAGGTAAAGCAAGGCAAGCTTCTTATACTTGGGGAATCTGTGTACTAGACCCAGAGTTGGACTCTATAACATCCTTATGCTGTAACGTATCTCCATCTATGAGTAGACTACTGTGCAAAGAAGGGTTGTATGATATCTGGTGGACGTTACATGACTATGAAAAACACTTTTCATTTTTCTCTCATTCTCATAATAGCCACTCGAAAATCGACCTGGCCCTAGCTGATAGGGATTTGAGGGAAGTAATTGACATGCTGTCCTCAAGCGGCACAACTATTCCTGGAGCTCGATCACATATAGTAGTAGAGTACTGTACTGTAAAATCCTAGTTATAGCTAAAATGGTTATCACACGCCATTGGAAGGAAAACAGTGCTCTATCTCTGGGAGAGGTGATCTCCAAAATTCACACCAGCTATTTGTATGAAAAAGCACTTGTCTGCATAAATCAGAAGGACATGTAATATGTGGATAAATGAAACTTTGTTATGCATCTCGTTTGAAAAAGATGTCATCTTCCTCTTCTTTCAGCAATCCATACTTCCACAAGCCAAACCTATTTTATTGCTAATACTATTCTGTCTTATCCGCTGGCTTTCTGCATCCTTACTGCCATTTCGTTGATGACTTTTGTCTATGTTCCTAACTTTACAACAAGTAATTTGATCCACTATGCCTGGTGCCAATCAGTGACTATTCATCGGATCCCAACCTGGGACAATGTTTGCCAGTGCACTGCACCCCAATCAGCAGTGAGAAATAAATTGAAAAAAAATATCTTCGAATGAAAAATCTTTTTGTATTAATCACCTATACTCAGGATAAGACATCAATATCTGATTGGTGGGGGTCTGGCTCCCAGTACCCCCACTGATCAGCTATTTGAAAATACCAAAGCTCTCAGGTGAGCACTGCAGCTTCTTCCTAGGCCAGTCACATAATGTATGTACAGCTCATTCCCATTTAAGTTTATGGACCTGAGTTGCAACACCAAGCACAGATGCTACACATACACATACACAGTGTTGTGCTTGGTAAGCTTTGAGAAGGCTACAGTGCTCATCGGCGTGCCATGTACTGGCCCACCAGAGTTCAAGATGATCCTCTGGTGGGCCTAGACTCTGATTCAGTAGTAGACTCCAAAGGTTCAGGAGAAAAAAAAATCAGTTTGGAGCTTCTTTTGAGGGCTAATCAAGGGTCACTAGGGTCGTTTTCTTTTGTTTAAACCCTTGTAGACATTATTTAAGATATAGTGGTGGACCTCAAGAATAATTTCCTCTGGTGGACCCAAGAAACCCCAGTCTGACACTGCACACCAATCAGATATTGAGGATCTATCTTGAGGATAAGCCATCAATATAGGAGTCCATGAAAACCCATTTAACATTATTTGTAGACCACCTTCATGTAGTATCTTTCTTCCTATTATATACTTTTCTCTGACTATCTAATAATCCAGAATACTCACATCTATCAGGTCCCATTGATGATTTTCTGTAATTATATTACTATATTATATTTAGGCAATTAGATTCAAAAACTGATTTTTATGTTTTATTTTTTTGCATTGAGAAAATGAGAAACATGTTGACTCTTTTTTAATGAAAATCTGTCCCTCCAAACTCCTGGTATCTCTAATGACAGTGAACAGAACCTTCTGCTGTACTTTTTGACTTGATACAAGTATGTTACTAATGCATGAAACACAGTACGCTAAGCAATGCGGCGTGATACCAAGTCAGCAAAAAGTTTAACATATGCAAAATTAATTTGTTCTAGCTTATTAAATCTACAATATGTGATTGCTCATTATTTTGAAATGTTAAAGAGGTTGTATGAGACTGGCAACCCCTTTCTATATGGCCAAGCAAAGGTTAAAAAAAAAGTCTCTCCAGTCACATGCACACTTATTCCAGCACAGAGCTCCCTTCTCTTCCACCTCCATTCCCTGCTGGACTAGAAGTGTAATGTGCCACGTACACACATGCCTTAGCTACCATGGCCTCAGAGGTGGCAGCAGTAACGAGCTGTGCCTGCTGTAATTACGTGCTTCCGATCCAGAACCAAGCTCCCCTCTCACCCACTTTAAGTGAAGGGGAGTGGAGCTTGGTGCTGGAACCTGGCTGCTGGTGACAGTAAGTTATGTTTGCTTTTAAGCTATCCACCCTGCTTGACCTTCTCAAAAGGTGTTCCCAGTCTCGAAGACCCCTTTTGTTCAGTTTTATGTCCTATATGAGTTCAATAGGACTCTAGAGAGGGGTCGTTGATCCAGGGAGTAATTCTGATTGCCTGATTGGAGTCGGGAAGGAATTTTTTTCCCTAAAGTGGGGAAAATTGGCTTCTACCTCACAGGGGTTTTTTGCCTTCCTCTGGATCAACTTATAGGAAAACAGGCCGAACTGGATGGACAGATGTCTTTTTTCGGCCTTAGAAACTATGTTACTATGTTACTATGTAATAGGAACCTCATTGTTGCCCCGT
This sequence comes from Rhinella marina, assembly GCA_900303285.1. NCBI lineage: Eukaryota > Metazoa > Chordata > Amphibia > Anura > Bufonidae > Rhinella > Rhinella marina. The sequence goes on along the minus strand of ONZH01002119.1, from coordinate 21,270 downwards.
GAATAGAAATAGGTGCTGGTCATGTGATGGACACAAAGATGATGTTATCTATGTAATTACATATGGCTACTGTCAAGACATCTGTTCTTGTGCTCCATTGTATGCCATGTAGGCTGGTTTCCGGATGCTGGTGGTATGTATCTAGGTCCATGATTTGGTGTCACAGTGCATATTTGCCTGTGTTTTGCGTACTGGCCGCAGATACTTTGCGTTGAGAACATGACTATTGGCATGTCTCTCCTCTATGTTCTGTTCAGTAAAGCAGGGGTTAATTGCCTTTGCTTACTGTGTGTACTGTTCCATATAGAGGTTAATCCCTCTTTCAGTTTATTAGCACCTGTGGGTGTTTTGGGCTAATGAGCTCAGCTATATGTTCTGTCTTTGTATCCCGACCCTTGACTGAGCAACTGCAATAGTTCCAGTAATCGTTCCTGTATCTGAGTCTGTGGTTCTGATGCTCTGTTATCTGTCCAGTCTGTTGTCTGATCTGTGTCCGTTGTCATGCCTGACCTGTACCTGTCGGAGGTCTTGCTATGGTCTGCCTGTGTTACCCTGCTCTTGTTTTAGTCTGCCTGTTGTGTGGTTCCAGAGTCTTGTGTTCGAGTCTTAGTTCCTGTTCAGACTGTGCCTGAAGTTTTGTGCACTTCCTGATTCTATCTGTGTTCCTGAGTCCAAGGGACAGATGCAAAATACATGGAGACCATCCCAGGAGGTAGCGATCTGGTCACTAACCCGCAGCAAAGTCTACATGCCTGTATAGGGGTTTAAGGACTCCATACTGACAGGGAGTGTTCCACAGGATTGGCACTTAGCAAATGTGGTGCCAATATTAAAAAATGGGTCAAAAGTAGAGCCCAGAAACTATAGGCTGGAAAGTTTAACATCTGTTGTGGGTAAACTGTTTGAAGTTTTGTAAGAGATTCTATCTTGGAGTACCTCAATAAAAACAAGCAAATAAGGCCATATCGGCTTCATGAGGGATCGGTCATGTGAAATCAATTTAATCAGTTTCTATGAGGAGGTAAGTTCTAGACTTGACCGTGGCAAATCAATGGATGTTGTGTATCTGGACTTCTCCAAAGCATTTGACACGGTACCACATAAAAGGTTAGTATATAAAATGAGAACGCTTGGACTGGGAGGAAACTCATTGTTTCTAAAAATAACATGACAGCACAGCTTAAAGGGGTTGTCTGGGTTAAGAGGAGAACCCGGACATAACCCTTTTTTCTCAATGCAGAGAAGGGCAACGGGGAGCATCAGAGCATTTCACTCAGAGGGTTTGCCTTGGTGAAAAAGGGGAACCACTTTAAATTGGCATCTGAACAAACCACAAGACTTCTGTAACAATGTTCTTTGGACAGACAAGACTAAAGTGGAGATGTTTGGTCATAATTAGATAGGAGTGAAGTTTTGAAAAATTCAATTAGGCAACTTTACCAAATTTCAACCAGGAAATTTGATTAGTTCCAAATTAATTTGTCACAAATCGCTATAAATCAGGTATACCCAGACCACTGTGCCTTAGAGTACGGCCACGCGGAGTGGCCATGATGCAGGCAGGTTGTGGTCATACTGTGGTCAAGAACCATGCTGCTAATTAGTCCACAGCTGCCTTTCATTTAATAATGAAGATTGCACTGTACAGTCTTCATTGTTAATGGCTGTGCAGCACCTTTAATGCACCTTTAAACAGGGTCTTATTATGCATATAATTAATGTTCTGGCCTGCAAACTCCAGCAGGTTATTTGACAGTTAACACAGAATATTAATCAGTTCTGGCATACCCAATTCTCCAACCCCAGCGCTCTCCTGTCCTACATGTGGGATCCCTTCTTCTGCCATGTGCTTTTCCTCCTTTTCCACATCATCTAATAATAATGAGAATATGTAGTCAGGAACCTCCAGCTCCTCCTCTCTCTACATCTTGTGGACTTTTCTAGGACATGGAGACTTTGAAGGATGATTTGGAAGAAGTAAAGCCAGCAAAAGATGAGGATGGTCATTATTAAGACCTGGCCCCGCTAAGGGGTGCAGACTGGATGGTATTGGCATGCTGGCACTGGAATAATAAAGGCTTCAGTGTTGAATTACATATTGTAGTTTACGGCTGATGTAGGAATAAATAAATGTAGCAATAAATAAATAAAACTGAAGCAGCATAAGTCTCCCTGCAGTCTGCCTGCACTCCCTACATTATTTTCAGCAACACTGTCCCTAGTGCAAGAGTGATTGGCACATATTAAACTATGCTCTGCTCACATTAAAGTGGCAGAGACTGCGTGGGATGAGAGTTTTATAAGGCTGTGACATCACAGGGGATGGTTATCTGCAGATTGGCTGGCTGCCCAACGTTATGGGTAATCTTGCATTCCCAGTTTTGTCTCTTCTACTCTTAGTTTCACTTTGTAACACATGCATGTGCCATTGTAGGAAAACCTGATTCATTACCAGGAAGTGCAAGAAAACTCGGATTCATTTCAAATTGAAGTTTTCCTAAACTTCAGACCAAATTATGCTTTGCTTTGCTCACCACAAGTCTTAATACACAGAGCCATATTTGGCAAAAACAAACACAGCATACCAGCACAAACTACTCATACCAGCTGTCAAGCATGGTTGTGGAGGAGTGAAGATTTGATCTTGTCTTGAAGCCACAAGACCTGGGCACCTTGCAGTTATTGAATTTACCATTAATTCCTATTTATACCAAAGTATTCTAGAGTCAAATTTGAGACCCCCGATAAAGCTTGGCTGAAACTGGGTCATGCAGCAGCACAATTATCCTAGGCACACAAGCAAATCCACAACAGAATGGCTATAAAAGAAAAGAATGAAGGTGTTGCAATGGTCCAGTCAAGTGCAGACCTCAATCTAATTTAAATTCTATGGTGAGAGTTTAAGAGAGTTGGGTATAAATAAATACTCACAAATCACAAGGAACTGAAGCAACATTTCAAAGAAGGATGGGCCAAAATCCTCTAGAAGGATGTGAGAGGTTGACAAAGTCATACAGAAAATGATAACTTGAAGTTATTACTGTTAAAGGTAGTTCCACAATATACTGACTCATGGGGAGTATTTCGTTTTTTTTTTTTTTTTTTTCTACACACCATTTCCCCTTGCACGAACCCCATTTTAATAAGAAAAAGGCTATTGAGCCATGGATTTTTGTCTGTGGATCCACATAGCAGGATTACAGTTTAGACTTGATGGACTTTTCTCTTTTTTCCAACCTTAACAACTATGTAACTATGTAACGTGGCTTTTCCATTTGGAACTAAATACGGTATCTATTAGCTTTGACTCACTGAACAAAGATTTGGGCAGTGAAGTCAGAGCAAATGATCAGTTTAGGAGGCAAATAAAAGAAAAATGTCTCCTAAGTGGAGAAAGAGGCATTTTTCTGTAATAACATATATTGCCAAGTTTCTTATGGTCATTTATACTACATATTTCTACAAGGTTTGTTAAAACAACAGTGACTCTTTAAAAAATGTGTCTATTTTCTGCATTAATTATTGGCTTTTCTTATAAAAAACAATAGATCTTTTGGCAATTTAAATACAAAATAGGTGCAAATTACAAAACATGCATACAATCTATATACATTTGAGGACATTTGCTCTTTATTGAGCATATGACTAGAATGTGTGTCATACTTGTATTCTGAAGTCATAGTATTCAAAATTACTTTCCTTCAGAGTGAAGCTGCCTCTCTAGTGCCACTTAGAGGTGTCTATCTTATGTCAATAGTACCCTTTACTACTAGAATGCATCATAATTGAGTCATAATTCTAGCACAGAGATTGTGCAGCATTTTTCTTTTCATAGGTACTTTTTTGCCCTTGCTTTTTGTCAAGCCTTGACAAAGGCTTTTACTGTAAATCGAAATGCTGCATCTGGAATAAAATAAGGTAAGGATGTGCTGTCTCCATCTTCTTCCTTTTTTCTGGACTTCTGCCAGCGTTGGAGAGGAGTCACTGTGCAGGACAGGTAAAAGGAGTTTTTTTATTTTAATCTGATGGGGACTCAGTGGGCTGATCTGAAGTCTGATGGGGTCTGAGTGGGCTGTTCTGAGGTCTGACATGGGGGGCTGATCTGAGGTCTGATGGGGTCTGACATGGAGGGCTGATCTGAGGTCTGATTGGCATCTGAGTGGTCTGATATGAGATCTGATGGGGCTGAGTGGGCTAATCTGAGGTCTGATGGGGTCTGACATGGAGGGCTGATCTGAGGTCTGATGGGCATCTGAGTGGTCTGATCTGAGGTCTGATGGGGGCTGAGTGGGCTGATCTAAGGTCTGATGGGGGCTGAGTGGTCTGATCTGAGGTCTGATGGGGGTTGACTGAGCTAATCTGAGGTTTGATGGAGTCTGACATGGAGGGCTGATCTGAGGTCTGATGGGCATCTGAGTGGTCTGATCTGAGGTTTGATGGAGGCTGAGTAGGCTGATTTAAGGTCTGATTAGGCTGAGTGGTCTGATCTGAGGTCTAATGGGGGCTGAGTGGGCTGAGCTAAGGTCTAATGAGGTCTGAATGGACTGATCTGAGGTCTGATGTGAGTCTGACATGGAGGGCTGATGTGATGTCCTGATAAGGGGGTCAGAAGTGATGTTCTGATATGGGGTCTGATCTGATGTCCTGATATTTATGTGGGGTCTGATCTGATGATCTGATATGAGGTCTGATGAAAAATAGATTTTTCTTATTTTCCTCCTCTTAAACCTGGGGTGCATCTTATAAAGCAAAAAATACGGTATAAGTTTTGATACACTTTAATTTCTTCAATTCTAAAGTCCTACATGGCGTCGCATTGCTGACATCAGCAGAGTCAGATTTTACAAGTGAAATAAGCTAACGCTCAGAATATTCTGTTAACTTAATTGGCATAACTATTCCTAATGGGCAGCGCTGAAATCTAGAGGGCGCCATAATGATGGCGCGTGCTATGTAAAGAGAAAGCTCACAGCAATACACTTGTATGATAATGGAATGTATTCCTTCAAGGCACAATTCTGTAACAATGTTTGCCGGAGCACAGGGACTATCATTTATTGGTCATGGATTAAATGTGTCGTTAATGTCATTCCATTATAGACACTTCCTCGTAGCTACGGGCTCAGGAGCTGATAATACAAGAGATACACTGAACGATTATGTTGCGCTGTTTAGAAATGGGAATTATATGTCTAAATTGATGGCTAATTTAAAGAGTATCTGTCACCAAAATGATCTTTTTCTATGTTTTCTGATTAATCAATCTTGGTCATGGTATATCAGTGGTAATAAATCACAGCATGATGTACTAAACACTTTATATTTTGTACTATCTTGTACTGTGAGTTTTCTGCAACATATTTTGTTCTTCCTGAATCCCGTCTGTGTTTTTTCCTTATCCAAATGGCAGCTCATTAAGTAACTGATAGAGAGATGAGTGAATTGATTCCAAACTAACCAGATTCATCAGAACTTTCACAAAATTTCTTTTTCCAAAAGAATCAGTTTTGCAGAAGTTTTGCAATCAGTACACTAGTGAGGGAAACAGGGCAGGGAAGATAAATCCTGAGGCTCACACGACTCCAGGCGGTGCTTCAGCTGGGGGAGCTTGACCACAGTGCTTTGCACTTAGCCTGACAGCCAATCAGGAGGGAGGATATTGGCTGGTCTATATGGATTTATGCTAGCTCAGAAGCACAGGCACTATTGTGAGCTCAGACACCAATTTGACAAGATGTGGCTGTCCTGTCTGTAACTGATACATAAAAAGTCATGCATTTTAGGGTCTTGCAGGGACAGTGTAGTGATTGTGAAGAAGATATATTTAGTAAGATAAATTGAATTACTTGGTAAAAAGTCAGATTTTATCATTAGGGACAGGATAGGGGCAGTTGGTACACTGTGAGTTTGTAGCCAGGGATGTTGCACTACAGATACAAGCTTTTAACCCCTTAAGAACCCTTGACATACTTACACGTCATGGCGGCAAGTGACTTTCCGACCTTTGACCTATTAGTATGTCATGATGATCAGCCAGCTCTGTCTGAACAAGCCGTATTTGAAGCACCAGCTATATGTAAAGACTTGGAGAGGAGCAATCATAGCAGAAAGGACACTTTATGTCAAAGCAGTTATATGTATTGTAACCTGTGTTTCCCCGTAACACATCGTTTATGTTTGTGCACCTGTCTGTGACAATAAAAAGAATATTGTCTACATAATATTTGGGACGACTCCACCAGCGTTTTCTTGCCCCAGACCATGTTCTCTCCATGATGATCAGGCAGGCACAGGAGCTGTGAGTGCCCAAACAATGTAGGGGCCTGGCTGTGACTGACAGTCAGGCCCTTACTGTATCTACCGGCATTATTGTAAGTGCCGATGGTGGCGGATTAACCCCTTATATGCCACAATCAATGCTATACAAGGATCACAGGGGGCGGGGGCTCCCTCTCCATCTCCATCAGCAGTCCCACACCTCGCAAAGGCCTCGAGGTCTGCCATACATGGAAGCTTGCGAGACCCAGCCCCCAGGCATCTACCTCAAATAAGGGTGAACTTTTGGAACACTTTTTAATTTTAAAAACCAGAAATCTTACAGTGCAGCATTCTTTTAAACAAGGCACTTACATAGAGCTAAATATAAAATGTCGTTGTGCTAAACAGCTTGGGAGAGGGGGATAGAGAAATAAGCAAAATAAAAGATAAATAAATAAAAGGATACCTGTAAGACAGAAACAGATACGATTTCTGGGAGACCCCAGGGTGTCATATACCAATTTTCGGAATAATAGAAGTATTTTCAATTTGGATAGAATTGATTCAAACTAAATCGGATTTTCATTAAAATCGGACCCAAAACAAATATGAACAAATTGGCTCACCTCTAGTAACTGATACATTGCAGCCTACTTTGTGCTCTTTGACTCTGTCTCATGCACTATCCACACAGGCCCTGCACTAGACATAACATATTGTAAAAGTTTTGGCAGTAGTTTGGCTTGCAGTGGGTTACAAATAATGTTGAGTGAACTGAAGTCTAACAAATTAACTTCAGTTGACTGTGAAGCCAAATTTCCTTGTGCTTCCTGGTAACAAATCAATTTTCCCTAAAATGGCGGTTAAAACAAATAAATTACATACTTACCTAATCCATATGCGCGTGAATAGGCTGTCACAGTCACCTTGATTGAAAATACCAGGCAAAATCTTGTATGGGGTGATGTATGACGGAGCGGTGGCCAGGTGTGGTTACGTCATCATGTCACCACACCAGATTTCATGCAGTGTCTTCAATCAAGATGGCCATGACGGCCTGTAAGTGTGCAAATGGATGAGATGAGTATTTATTTATTTATTTATTATTTATTTATTTTTGCCAACATTGTGTCTTGTAGTAAAAGAGGTATGGACTTGTGGGACAGGGATGTACTATTGCCACTAAACAAAGCATTGATACAGCCTCACCTGGAATGCATGGTTCAGTTTTGGACACAAGTCCATAAAAAGGATGCCCTGGAGTTAGAAAAAGTGCAAAGGGGAGCAACTAAACTCATAAAGGGCCTGGTAGATCTTAGTTGTAAACAAAGATAAAAAGAACTGAATTTGTATAGTCTTGAAAAAAGACATGATTAACCTGTACAATTGTATAAAACGACCATGCAAAAAATATAGAGGAAAGCTATTCTGTGTTAAACCCTCTCAAAAGACAAGGGGACACTCCCTGCGCCTGGAGAAAAAAAAAGAAAAAGTCATAAGAGGGGAGTAGCTTGGTGATTAGCACTGTTGCCTTACAGCGCTGGGGTCCTAGGTTCGAATCCAAGAATAACATCTGCGTGGAGTTTGTATTTTCTCCCCATGTTAGTGTGGACAAAGACATACTGATAGGGACCTTAGATTGTGAGCCCCATTGGAGACAACTTCATGCTAATGTCCGTACAGCGCTGCGGAATATGTCAGTGCTATATAATCGAATATAATAAATAAGAGGTGACAAGCATTCTTTACAGTAAGACCTGTAAATCTTTGGAATGGCTTGCCACAGGGGCTGGTCACAGGAAATACAGTAGATAGATAAAAAAAATGGTTTAGATGACTTTTTAATTCAAAATAACATTGAGGCTTATGTCAACATATAGAAATGTGGTTCTACACATCCCTTTCTCTTTTGCCCAACTGCTTTTTAAAAGGATGATGGACATTGATACAGGGATTTGTTCCATGGATCAATATAGAATGATTAGGCCCCTTTCACACGGGAGATTTCTGCGCGGGTGCAATGCATGATGCGAACGCATTGCACCCGCACTGAATCCTGACCCATTCATTTCAATGGGGCTATTCACATGAGTGATGTTTTTCACGCATCAGTTCGCTGTTGCGCGAAAATTGCAGCATGTTCTGTATTCTGCGTTTTTCACGCAGCCCTGGCCCCATTGAAGTGAATGGGTCTGCGTGAATCACGTGCAGATGCAATGCATGATTCACTGATGGTTGCTTAGAGATGTTGTTTGTAAACATTCAGTTTTTTATCACGGGCGTGAAAAACGCATCAAAACGCTTCGCACCCACGCAGAAAAAACTGAACGAACGTACGCAATCGCAGTCAAAATTGACTGCGATTGCGTGCGGATGCGTGTGGATTTTCCGGAACGCACCCTGAACGCATCTGGACTGAATCCGTGACGCTTGTGTGAAAGAGGCCTTACAGGTTGGACTTGATGGACTTTTGTTTTTTTTCAACCTTCAGAACTAGGTAAGGCCTCTTTCACACTAGCGTTAGCACGGATCCGGCACCTAAAGGGTGCCAACGGATCCGTGCTAACGCTGATACATGTGTGGAGCCGGAGCAGCGCTCCGGCCCCACACATGTTAACATGGAACAAGACACAGACAAACAGACATACACACATACAGACATAAATACATACACACATACATACTCACATACTCCAGGGACGCCGGCAGAACGTCTTCACGCGCCTCCTGCGCGCAGTGATGACGATTCCCCACAGCGCCCTCTGCTGGGCGCAGTGGGGAAACGTCATAGCTGAGCGCAGGAGGCGCGTGAAGACATGCTGCCGGCGTCCCTGGAGTATGTGAGTATGTATGTGTGTATGTCTGTATGTATGTATGTATTTATGTATGTGTCTAGCTCTGTAGCCGGATCCGGAATGATCCCCCATTGCAAATCAATGGAGGACAGATCCGAATTACTGGTGTGTCCACACCAAACGGATCCGTCCCCATTGACTTGCATTGGGGGTCATTCCGGATCCGTCTTGGTGCGGATGCCTGGACCGGAGAGCAAACCGCAGCATGCTGCGGTTTGTTCTCTGGTCTGAAGACGGAACGGAATGCTTTCAGGAGCATTCCGTTGTCTTCAGTTCAGTTTTGTCCCCATTGACAATGAATGGGGACAAAACTGAAGCGTTTTATTCTGGTATTGAGCCCCTATGACGGAACTCAATACCGGAATTTTAAAACGCTAGTGTGAAAGTAGCCTTACCCATATTAACCACTGACCAAGGTCTAAATGTGTTCAATGAAGCAGAAAGGAGGGGCTGTAAAGCGTGCTAAAAGCCCTTCAGAGTGAATTCATTTCACATTGCAGCAGATAAAATAATCCATAAAGGAATCTTTTTGCTGCTCACTAGAGCTCCTATCTGGTGCTGTCAGTAGTTTTGCAGGATCAAAACTGCTGACAAATTTCCTTTAAAAAGTGACCTTGTTATCATTTAATTAACAAATAACTTGCAGCAAGATGATTCAATCCACCTCTATCCAGAAACATCAGACCATGGTGGATTAGGACGTCATTGTATGTATCTGTATTCATTCACTTTTTTCTTGCACACTCACACACTGTTATCATTTCCAGATTACACAATCTAAATCCATTCTCAGCTGTTACTTTAGGATTGTTTCTTCATCTTCTGGCATGTTGATTTGTTAGTCTACACCGCAGATTAGAGCAGTCACACAGAATGTGTGCATCTCACTACATTCATCTGCACTGTCACTACGCAAATGTAAGGATTAGGGAGCACAGTCATTAGCGTATGGTATCATATATCCATGACAGGTAAAGCCTTTGTTGAAAAACAAAAGTAAAACACCAGAACCTGTTCCTCTGACAGTCTTTATTTAGCTTAGTCTCCTGTGGCCAAAGGGCAAACCCCAAAGGGTCAGAGTTGCCAGAGCAGGAGGATGGTGTTTTGTTTGCTTTGTCACTTTATACATAGCAGTGAAACTGAGTACATATTTGGTGACACAGAGACTGAGTTAAAGAGGACCTTTCACCACTCCTGACATGCCTATTTTAATAGCTCCATCCATTCCCCATGTAATAGCAATCCTGGAGCATCTATTCTTATGTCTCTATGTTGCGCCATTCCTTTATTATTTGCACTAGAATTTATGAATGAATTACTATTTGCCTTCAGTAAGGGAACAGAGGAGAGATAACCAGTTGGAGGTGTGTCCCTGCACAGGCTCACTCTAGCCAATCAGTGCTGCCATGTTCAGACTGTGCAGGTACACACCCCCAACTGGTTACCTCCCCTCTGTACCCTTACTGAAGGCATATAGCAATTCATTCATAACTTCTAGTAGAAATAATAAAGGAATGATACAACATACAGACATAAGAGGAGATGTTCCAGAATTGTTATTACATGGTGAATGCATGAGGCTATTAAAACAGGCATGTTAGGAGTGGTGAAAGGTCCTCTTTAATGGCACCCTGTGACCTTCGTAGAACAATGTAACAGTCAAATTTAAACCTGAGCTAAAATATATAATTCCAAGTGATCATTGTTCTTCTGTATGTAAAGTGTTTCGATTAGAGATGAGTAAACTTCTTGAAATGTGTTTTGTGTCCAAGTTACCACATTTTTAAAAAACAAAAAAAAGTTTGGTTGGGAACTAAATCGTCAAAAATTTGAGTTGCTCCAAATGCCTTAAAAATTGGTAAATAACACCCTCTAATAAGACTCATACTGGACTAGTTTGGACCACTGTTCCAGTCCATGCCCAGAAGTCCAGGACTTGCTACTATTAGTAACAATCTACACTGCAAGGAACGTACCAAGGAACATCATCTGACTTGTTTTTCTAATTGCAATGTTTTCCAAGAATATATGTGTCACGAGTAGGCCTGCGTCTGGAATCAGACGTTCTGCACGGCTTTCTAAGTGACAGGTTTGACAGGCTATTCCCTGTGGTTTGGGTGCTGTTCACCACACCCCTTCCCCTCAGCTGTTGCCGCTGGGCAATTAGCTGTCTCCTACTTACCTCTTCCTCTCCCAGTATCCCTTGCGGTTTATATCTGCTACTTACCTGGTTGAGAGTGGTGTGGATCTCGGCTGAGATCCTGTTGCTGAGTTCTACTTAAAGTTAAGTGTTTTCCCTTCCTTTGGTTATTCCTGTTTGAGTCTCCTGTTCCTCCTTACCCTTGGAGGAACAGGTTACTCTCTTGTGTCATTAGACTGCAGGGTGTTCTAGGGTTTATTCAGATTAGGTTCCTGTGTATGAGCTTTCCTACCACCCGGGTTAGTTCATACTGGTAGCCAGTTAGGGCCTAGTCTTAGGGTCCCCTGCAGGAGGTGACCAGTTCCCTGGTTTTGTCTGTTCCCATCCCTCATACGCTCGGTGTGGCTTTTCCCCCCACACCCGAGCGTGACAATATGTTAACAATAATTTATATGCACATTAGCCACTTCCCAAAATAGAAGTGGTTATCATACTTTTCTATGTGCGGTATGTAGTTTATTCAACACCGTATGTCAATATTCATAAGCAAATTATGCCAGTTCCCAAACAGGCATGTTTGGCACCAAAACTAGTTCTAGGTCTACTGTATATCCAACATCTGAGGAAGGGACAAGTCCCCAAAATGCATTCTTTTGATTTTAATTTTTATTGCTACATAAATAAAAGGAATATCATTTGGAAAGTTCTTGTCCAGGATCTTTTTGTTTTTCCTCTCACCATAGAAGGCCATGGGGTCAGGGAACACAGCATGCATCAGAGAAACGCCCGAGTGCAGGTAGGACTGAGCCTAGGTGTTGAGCTGATAAAGTTCAGTTTTCTAATTTGCCTCAGCCTGGAGTGTCACAGGAAAAATACTGAAATGGCTGCTGCTGTTGCTTCTGCTACTTGTGGAAATGAAGACAACAGGAGGTGGTTGATGTGGTGGGTGGTGGAGAGAGGCCTCAGACACTTGGGCGGCAGGAATCTGCAAGCCAAAGGCTGTGGCAAGCTGCATACACAGTGTTTCCTGGTAAAAAGGTAATCTGGACTCCCTTTTGACAAGAGGAAAACATTTGATAGTCAGGGTCTAAAACCATGACTGTCCAGTAATCATTAGATTGCTTTATGTGAGTGATAAACCTATCATTACATAAGCAAGCAAGCATAAACTGTAGCTTGCCATTCTGACCAGCTTGCCCGAGGACCCAGTGTCATCATCCTCATCAACCTCCTGTGGACAGCACACATCCGTAGCTCCAACAGTGAGAGTCTCTTGAGTATTTTTTTGTTGTTTTGTTGCCTCTTCTTAGGAAAAAAGAAGGTGCCCCACTAGGAGGGGGCAGTAAAGACAGAGAGGATTCAAATTCAATTGTAAGTCTTTTTTTAGGTTGCAAGGAGAAGGAAGAGAAAGAGTAATGCTGTAACCCCTGGCTCCAAGGCACAGTGTAAGACTCAGAGGTGACCTCCACATCATCCTGCTGTAAAAAAATTCCTTCTCGACTCCAATCAGGCAATCAGAAATACTCCCTGGATCAACGACCCATCTCTAGTAACTATAACTTGTAATATTATTACCCTCCAGAAATACATCCAGGCCCCTCCTGATCTCTTATAGTGAACTTACCATCACCACCTCCTCAGGCAGAGAGTTCCATAGTCTCACTGCTCTTACCGTAAAGAATCCTCTTCTATGTTTGTGAACAAACCTTCTTTCCTCCAGACGCAGAGGATGTCCCCTCGTCACAGTCACAGTCCTCGGGATAAATAGATGATGGGAGAGATCTCTGTACTGACCTCTGATATATTTATACATAGCTATTAGATGTCCCCTCATCACAGTCACAGTCCTGGGGATAAATAGATGATGGGAGAGATCTCTGTACTGACCCCTGATATATTTATACATAGTTATTAGATCTCCCCTCAGTCGTCTTTTTTCTAAAGTAAATAACCCTAATTTTGATAATGTTTCTGGGTACTGTAGTCCACCCATTCCAGTTATTACTTTAGTTGCCCTCCTCTGAACCCTCTCCAGCTCTGCTATGTCTGCCTTGTTCACAGGAGCCCAGAACTGTACACAGTACTCCATGTGTGGTCTGACTAGTGATTTGTAAAGTGGCAGGACTATGTTCTCATCACGGGCATCTATGCTTCTTTTGATGCAACCCATTATCTTATTGGCCTTGGCAGCAGCTGTCTGACACTGGTTTCTACAGCTTAGTTTGCTATCCACTGAAATTCCTAAGTCTTTTTCCATGTTACCCAATGTTTTACCATTTAGCATGTACTGGTGATTTGTATGTTACCTTCTCATATGCATAAGCTTACATTTGTCTCATTTTTTTTAATCAAGTCTTGATTTCGGCTTCAAAAACTGCATCAAAAAACCTGAATGTGTGGCAGCACCCTAACTTTTGTAATTGATATAACTGAAGCAGATTTGTTAATGATATGATGACGATTGGTGATCCACAAATGAATGTTATTAATTGAAATGTATAGCCACACCAAGACTCACTGCAATGGCTGCCTGTGCCTACCTAACTAGCACATTGAGACTGAGTCTCAATCAATTTATTGTACATCTATTCTCTTCTGAATATTAAACGCACTGACTGACACTAGTATATGTTCTATCTGTACTCTTTGTCTCTCCTCCATATGACCTGCTCTCTCCTGTGTGTATCCCACAAAGTACATAAGCATGTGGGCACCTTTAAAACATAACTTTTACTAAATATTGGATAAAATAATTATTGATAATGGACCCTAAATCAGAAATAATATATATATATAGTTAAAAAAAAGTGTATTGTTCTTACCACCTCCTTACGATATCAGCCTTTTAATCTGTTTCTTTAAATCGACAATTCATTCTGTCTCAGGAAAACTTGAAGAAGTGGGGATCTCTGGGGCGGGGATCTCTGGGGACCAAATCTACCTGTCCCTATTATCCTTTACCCTAAAAAGTAAAAGGGAGGTGAACTATTATTCCCTGCCTAGCAAAAATTGGAGCACCTGTCCCGATAGGTGCCACCCCGTCTGGAACCTGTCCCTGACGCGGCCTTATCCCTAATTATCATTGCCTACTTTGCCCCTTTTGTATTTTTATAGGGACCACAACTTATTTAGGGCTATTTCTTCTTTTTTCAGCTATATTTCACCACTTTTTGCTTTCTGCCTATTTATTCAAATGCCTTGTATCACGTTGTACTAACAATTCTCCCGATGAGTCCCCAGAGGGGGATGAAACATGCCATGTTGGGACATGAGTCAGGGCTACTAATTAGGGATAAGGCCGTGTCAAGGACAGGTTCCAAACGGGGTTGCCCCTATCGGGGCGGGTGCTTTGATTTTTGCTAGGCAGGTAATAACAGTTCCCCTCCCTTTAACTTTTTAGGGTAAGCAAAAATAAGGACAGGTAGATTTGGCCCCCAGAGATCCCTGCCTGGACTTCAGCACCTACTTCTTCAAGTTTTCCTGAATGAATTGTCGATTTAAAGAAACATATTAACAGGCTGATATTGTAAGGAGGTGGTAAGAACAATACACCTTTTTTTTTACCATACGTATATATTTTGCTTTTTCACCTTATGTTTGTGATTTAGGGTCCATTATCAATAATTATTATATCCAATATTTAGTAAAATGTATGTTTTAACGGTGCCCACATCCTTATGTACTTTGTGGAATAGACGGGTTAAGGAGTCTGACATAGCTGGTACATTGGCTATTTATAAGTGTTATTTCACTCCTGTGTGTATTCCCACAAAGCAGCGGCATTTCCCGGCTGGGCTGTGGGTCATGACTCTTCACTGACTTACATCTATAGGCCCTCATTATTGGAAGAGTTGCCTGCAAGGCTTGATGGTGGGCCACCGTCACAAATGTTTTGTATTTACTGGAATCCATAACTTTTTAGAAATTTATGTTGAATCCATTCCCTCATTTCTAATAAAAAGTCATGAACGTACCTGTTTATGTGTTAGTTTAGTTAGATTATTTTTTTGGTATAATTGTGATTTTGCACATTTTCTTAGTAATCATTGTAGAAATTCAGGTAATTCTAGGGGTTCACTAACTTTTGTCAACCGTATAAGGTTACAGTCAGATTAAAGGGGTTGTGCAGGGGTTTTACAGCATATTGATGACCTCTTCTCAGGATAGGTTATTAATACCTGACAGCCCCACCGATCAGCTGTTTGAAGAGAAGGTGGTGCTCCATGTGAGTGCTGCTTCCTGTTCATTAGGCCTCATGCACACGAACGTGTGCCGGCCGTGCCCGTGCTGCGGGCCGCATACGGCGGGTCCGCAATAAACGGGCACCGGCCGTGTGCAGCCCGCATCACGGATCGCGGACCCATTCACTTCAATGGGTCCGCGATCCGGGAGATGCAGACCGGAGGCACGGATCGGAACACCACGGAAGCACTACGGTGTGCTTCTGTGGTGTTTCTGGCCGTGCCTCTGCACCGTGAATGGGTCCGCGATCCAAATGCGGTGGCCTCACGGTCAGTGCCCGTGCATTGCGGACCGCAGTTTGCGGCCGTGTGCATGAGGCCTTACACTGTGTGTTGTCTCAGAAGTGCAGTGTAAGGGCTCGTTCACATGACCGTATCCGTTCCGTTCCGTTTTTTTTGCGGACCGTATGCGGAACCATTCATTTCAATGGGTCCGCAAAAAAAACGGAAGGTCTTCCGTGTGCATTCCGTTTTCGTATGTCCGTATTTCCATTCCGCAAGATTATGAGTCTTGTCCTATTATTGTCCGCACCACGGACAAGGATAATACTGTTCTATTAGGGGCCAGCTGTTCCTTTCCACAAAATACGGAATGCACACGGATTTCATCCGTATTTTTTGCAGATGTTTTTTGCGGACCGCAAAATACATACGATCGTGTGAACGAGCCCTAATACAAGTACTTGTTCCATTCACTTGAATGGTGTAAATAATTGTAATTACACTGCACCACCGCTGCAACGGAGACAACCTGCAGTTTAATGAAGCGGAAGCAGCACTCACATAGAGCACTGCCTCAAGCTGCTAATCATCAGGGCTGCGGGTGTCAGACCCTCACCGATCAGATACTGATGAGCTATCCTGAGGATAGCTCATCAATATCATTGATCCAGGGAGTAATTCTGATTGCCTGATTGGAGTCGGGAAGGAATTTCTTTCCCTAAAGTAAAATTGGCTTCTACCTCACAGGGTTTTTTTTGCCTTCCTCTGGATCAACTTGCAGGAAAACAGGCCGAACTGCATGGTCAGATGTCTTTTTTCGGCCTTATAAACTATATTACTATATGTTAATGTAGACTTAAACAGTTGACAAAAGTCAGTGAACCCTTAGAATTACCTGAATTTCTGCAATAATTACTAAGAAAATGTGCAAAATCAGAATTAAAAGGACTGTGGGTCTCAGACCTCCACCGATCAGATACTGATGTCCTATCCCAAGCATAGGTCATCAATATAAATCACTGCACAACCCCTTTATTCTAGTGCAAATCCATGTTACATGCAGATGGATTTCAGCTTTTAAAGTGCATTGGTTAGAAAGAAAAAAATAAATTACTTAAAAACTACATAAAAAGAGCACAGCCCGGCAGAATAATACTGGCAATCTGGCAGCGTGATGCAAATTTAACTCAGCTCTGACAAGTGCATTGCCTCTCTTTTGTCCTCAGTGACAATGCTTGGGAAATGGGGACATTGTGGCCTTTATACAAGTCTGTTCCCTCTATACAGTAATGTTCATATCGGAGCGCTGACGAGAAGTTCAGTTTTACAGAAGAGGGAATGGTTTTCCTCAGTCTGTGATTTCCTCTTCTGGTATTGCCACTGCAGCCTCTTCCACTTAGGACTAATGTCATGGACACAGTACTTGAATAATTCATGCGGACCCACGCTGTCAGGGAAGACCCTTCTCCAAGCATATCACTGCCTGAAGAGGCACGAGTGCAATTATGTCCTATTAATGATTTATCGAGACAGTTTTCTACTTGAGAAGATCACGGTGTAAATGTAGGCTACCTGTTCTTGCTCTTTCGATTGCAACTGAATTTGCTGTGTAGATGTAGAAGAGCTGAATTTGCAGCTTAAAGGGAGTCTTTCACCTGTTTTTCACCAATATAACTAACAGCAGATTGCAGACACATCCTAGATAGAGATGAGCGAGTAGTGAAATATTCGAAAGTTCGAAATTCGATTCGAATAGACCGCGAAATTCGACTATTCGACCGAATATCGAATCCCATTAAAGTCTATGGGAAAAAAATGCTCGCCACTTGGAAATCTCAATTCGACCACTTGGAGGTCACCAAGTCCACCCTGAAACCTCAGAAAAGGATGCCAACACTGCTGGAATGCAACTGGGACAGCAGGGGAAGCATGTCTGGGTGCATATAACGCGCCCAAGTCGCACTATTACGCCACTATCACAGCCTCTCAACAATACACTCCAAAGACAATGTAACCTCTCTGTAAAGTGAGACCATACAAGGAAACCTTCTTTCCTCTACATTGCCATGGACCCCAAGCCAAACTAGACAAAAAAGAAGATAAAATTCTGCACCCCTTAAAATCACGTTGCCTATGACAACCACAGATGGCATAGGCAAAGGGGAAAGCAAATAGACCCCACCCCTAATTGTCATTGTGTGTGTGTGTGAGATGTGGTCAGACATGTCTTCTTTAAAATGTAAAAACAACTCAAACACATGCAGAAGCCTTAAAATGCCCAAATTGTTGGCGCTTGGGATGTCAGTGACCCGACCTGGCCCAGTGTCATGTCTAGCAGGTAAAGCAGTGGGGATGTTGAGGGATGCGTAGGACCGCAAAAGGCAGGAAGAGGCCGTGGGCTGGCCAGAGGCTCATGGAAAATTTTGTGGAGGCCCAAGAGGTGAGACCTGTTAAAAATTTTGTGGAGGCCCAAAAGGTGAGACCTTGATAAAATTTTGTGGAGGCCCAAGAGGTGAGACCTGTTAAAAATTTTGTGGAGGCCCAAGAGGTGAGACCTTGATAAAATTATGTGGAGGCCCAAGAGGTGAGACCTTGATAAAATTTTGTGGAGGCCCAAGAGGTGAGACCTTGATAAAATTTTGTGGAGGCCCAAGAGGTGAGACCTTGATAAAATTATGTGGAGGCCCAAGAGGTGAGACCTTGATAAAATTTTGTGGAGGCCCAAGAGGTGAAACCTGTTAAAAATTTTGTGGAGGCCCAAGAGGTGAGACCTTGATAATATTTTGTGGAGGCCCAAGAGGTGAGACCTTGATAAATTTTGTGGAGGCCCAAGAGGTGAGACCTTTGATAAAATTTTGTGGAGGCCCAAGAGGTGAGACCTTGATAAAATTTTGTGGAGGCCCAAGAGGTGAGACCTCTTAAAAATTTTGTGGAGGCCCAAGAGGTTGAGACCTCTTAAACATTTTGTGGAGGCCCAAGAGGTGAGACCTGATAAAATTTTGTGGAGGCCCAAGAGGTGAGACCTTGATAAAATTTTGTGGAGGCCCAAGAGGTGAGACCTCTTAAACATTTTGTGGAGGCCCAAGAGGTGAGACCTCTTAAACATTTTGTGGAGGCCCAAGAGGTGAGACCTCTTAAAAATTTTGTGGAGGCCCAAGAGGTGAGACCTTGATAAAATTTTGTGGAGGCCCAAGAGGTGAGACCTCTTAAACATTTTGTGGAGGCCCAAGAGTTGAGACCTCTTAAACATTTTGTGGAGGCCCAAGAGGTGAGACCTTGATAAAATTTTGTGGAGGCCCAAGAGGTGAGACCTTGATAAAATTTTGTGGAGGCCCAAGAGGTGAGACCTCTTAAACATTTTGTGGAGGCCCAAGAGGTGAGACCTCTTAAACATTTTGTGGAGGCCCAAGAGGTGAGACCTCTTAAACATTTTGTGGAGGCGCAAAGAGGTGAGACCTCTTAAACATTTTGTGGAGGCCCAAGAGGTGAGACCTCTTAAAAATTTTGTGGAGGCCCAAGAGGTGAGACCTTGATAAAATTATGTGGAGGCCCAAGAGGTGAGACCTGTTAAAAATTTTGTGGAGGCCCAAGAGGTGAGACCTGTTAAAAATTTTGTGGAGGCCCAAGAGGTGAGACCTTGATAAAATTATGTGGAGGCCCAAGAGGTGAGACCTGTTAAAAATTTTGTGGAGGCCCAAGAGGTGAGACCTGTTAAAAATTTTGTGGAGGCCCAAGAGGTGAGACCTTGATAAAATTTTGTGGAGGCCCAAGAGGTGAGACCTTGATAAAATTTTGTGGAGGCCCAAGAGGTGAGACCTTGATAAAATTATGTGGAGGCCCAAGAGGTGAGACCTGTTAAAAATTTTGTGGATGCCCAAGAGGTGAGACCTGTTAAAAATTTGTGGAGGCCCAAGAGGTGAGACCTTGATAATATTTTGTGGAGGCCCAAGAGGTGAGACCTTGATAAAATTTTGTGGAGGCCCAAGAGGTGAGACCTTGATAAAATTTTGTGGAGGCCCAAGAGGTGAGACCTCTTAAACATTTTGTGGAGGCCCAAGAGGTGAGACCTCTTAAAAAATTTTGTGGAGGCCCAAGAGGTGAGACCTTGATTTAAAATTATGTGGAGGCCCAAGAGGTTGAGACCTGTTAAAAAATTTTGTGGAGGCCCAAGAGGTGAGACCTGTTAAAAATTTTGTGGAGGCCCAAGAGGTGAGACCTTGATAAAATTTTGTGGAGGCCCAAGAGGTGAGACCTGTTAAAAAATTTTGTGGAGGCCCAAGAGGTGAGACCTGTTAAAAATTTTGTGGAGGCCCAAGAGGTGAGACCTTGATAAAATTTTGTGGAGGCCCAAGAGGTGAGACCTTGATAAAATTTGTGGAGGCCCAAGAGGTGAGACCTCTTAAAAATTTTGGAGGCCCAAGAGGTGAGACCTTTTAAAAATTTTGTGGAGGCCCAAGAGGTGAGACCTCTTAAAAAATTTTGTGGAGGCCCAAGAGGTGAGACCTTGTTAAAATTTTGTGGAGGCCCAAGAGGTGAGACCTTGATTAAAATTTTGTGGAGGCCCAAGAGGTGAGACCTTGATAAAATTTTGTGGAGGCCCAAGAGGTGAGACCTTGATAAAATTTTTGTGGAGGCCCAAGAGGTGAGACCTCTTAAACATTTTGTGGAGGCCCAAGAGGTGAGACCTCTTAAAAATTTTGTGGAGGCCCAAGAGGTGAGACCTTGATTAAAATTTTGTGGAGGCCCAAGAGGTGAGACCTTGATAAAAATTTTGTGGAGGCCCAAGAGGTGAGACCTCTTAAACATTTTGTGGAGGCCCAAGAGGTGAGACCTTCTTAAAACATTTTGTGGAGGCCCAAGAGGTGAGACCTTGATAAAATTTTGTGGAGGCCCAAGAGGTGAGACCTTGATAAAAATTTTGTGGAGGCCCAAGAGGTGAGACCTTCTTAAACATTTTGTGGAGGCCCAAGAGGTGAGACCTCTTTAAACATTTTGTGGAGGCCCAAGAGGTGAGACCTCTTGATAAAATTTTGTGGGAGGCCCAAGAGGTGAGAACCTTGATAAAAATTTTGTGGAGGCCCAAGAGGTGAGACCTCTTAAACATTTTTGTGGAGGCCCAAGAGGTGAGACCTCTTAAACATTTTGTGGAGGCCCAAGAGGTGAAGACCTCTTAAACATTTTGTGGAGGCCCAAGAGGTGAGACCTCTTAAACATTTTTGTGGAGGCCCAAGAGGTGAGACCTCTTAAAAAATTTTGTGGAGGCCCAAGAGGTGAGACCTTGATAAAATTTGTGGAGGCCCCAAGAGGTGAGACCTCTTAAAAATTTTGTGGAGGCCCAAGAGGTGAGACCTCTTAAAAATTTTGTGGAGGCCCAAGAGGTGAGACCTCTTAAACATTTTTGTGGAGGCCCAAGAGGTGAGACCTCTTAAACATTTTGTGGAGGCCCAAGAGGTGAGACCTCTTAAAAACATTTTGTGGAGGCCCAAGAGGTGAGACCTCTTAAAAATTTTTGGAGGCCCAAGAGGTGAGACCTCTTAAAATTTTGTGGAGGCCC
>ONZH01002118.1:0-11827 GCA_900303285.1 Rhinella marina | reverse complement strand
TCGAGGTCACATGGTTTTTCCAGCCAATCCATGTAGACGCTGTTTTCGCGCTGCCAGCGTGCTCAGCGTGCCTGTCATACCCCCCCTGCATGTTGATTGGTGGAAAAAGAGCGCCAGGGAAGGTGGGAGGGGAAACGAATTCTAAGTGCGCCATCGCCGTTATACTCGATTGGAAATCGAGTATGCCGAATAGCGTAGTATTCGATCGAATACCGGCTCGATCGAACACTACTCGCTCATCTCTAATTATTAATAAATAAATTAATTCATTACTAAGTAATTCTTCACGAATTGCATTCCACTCCCCGTCATTGAACCCCTCAGATGCTGCATTAAAAGCTGATTGCGGCCTCTCAAAGTCACATTGAGGACTTTCAGGGTTTATATAGGGGTTAAAAAAGTACATATTCACTTCATCAATTCGATCGCAGAGAGGCTATCGTAGCCTTGCGAGCTGGCGTGAGATTTGGCGTTTTTTTCTTAAATCAAGATGGCCGCGACTGCCACCATTTCAGAAAACATTGATTTGTTAGCACAATCGCGAACAAATTTGCCTTTGTCACAAATCAAATTTTTTCTGAAATTCAGACCGAAGTTCGCTTCCTTAACTTTAATTTGCTCAACACTAGTGTTTACGGTTTGAGAGCTTTAAAGTTTTTTTAAATGTGTTTATTACTATTGCTTTTCATACATTATATTTATGTAAATTTCAGTTTCATCTTACAGTGCCCTGAACTTTTCCATATTTTTTTCACATTATAGGCACAAACGTAAATGTATTTTATTGGGAATTTTATGTTATAGATGAACTCAAAATAGCAAGTATGTGTGAAGTGAAAAGAAAATCATTAGTGATGATCGAGCACCCGATGTTCGGGTGCTCGAATGCTCTGACCGAACACTAGGTGGTGCTCAAGTGCTCGGCCGAGCACCCGAGTATAATGGAAGTCAATGGGAGAAGACCAGGCACCCCCTGCTCTGCAGAGGGGAGGGTGTCTGGTCCATAGGGAAATGTCAGAAAATGGTGGAAACACCACAGAAATGGTTAGGGAACAGCATGGGGAGGATGTCTGGATGCATCTTGGACACCGAAGTCTCTGCTATTAAAGATGATGGCCGACTATTACGCTACTATTTTACGGAATGACAAAAATACCCCCAAAAACCCAAGATAACATCGATTTTACAGGAAATATTGTTAGGAAACATAGATTTACTTATACGTTAAGCGCAAGTGCTCCCAAAAATTACACGGATGAGGCACTCCTATACAACAGGTATATCATATAAAGGAGGGCCTCATTTACATTGTGGTATAATTGTGGAACTCCGACACTCATAAAGCCTATGCACTAAGGTAAAGGGCTGCAAAAAATTACAAGGATCAGGCACTTCAATACACCCTTTATTACACATAAAGTAGGGCATCAGACACACCCGTTAAAAATAATTATTGATGGCCTGCTACTGACACTCAAAAACAATAGGGGTGACATTCTGCTGCTGCGTAGACCGTCCAAAAAATTTAAGGGACACATGCTGCTGTCACCGCACCGCTAAGAGTCGCTGACGACTGTTTCTTTTTTCGCTATCCGCCGCGTCGGCCGTTCCACTCTCGCTCTCCATGGTAATTCCATGTCCTATTGCGTTTATCTAAGTTGCTGCACTTAAAAAGCTCAAAATTTGATCTTAGGATCGAGTTGGCTGTGTGCAGGGAGGTGAGCTACCACCTGTTGGAGCCCCTGCCTCTCAGCACCTCCCCGATGCTGTTCGTTGAGTGTCCCGGGGACCGGAATCGTTTACTTAAAAAATTTGAGTGTTCAAACCAAGCCGGGTTGACTCAATACTTGAGCTCTGAATAATGGAATTAGACTCCATGCTGCTGCCATCGCACTTTATCAAACTGTGCCAAATTTAAGTTTGACACTCTGCTGCTGAGCTGGCCGTTAAAAAAATTTAAGGGGCACATGCTACTGCCACCGCACTTTATCAAACTGTCCCAAATTTAAGGGTGACACGCTAATGCCGAGCTGACCGTCCAGAAAAATGATATTCTTGATGTGATATTCCGCTGAAGAGCAGACCATTAAAAATATTTAAGTGTGACATGCTAATGCCGAGTTGACCGTCCAAAAAAATGATATTCTTGATGTGACATTCTGCAGAAGAGCAGACCGTTAAAAATTGTCAAGTATGACACAATAATGCCAAGCTGACCTTCCAAAAAAATTATATTCTTGATGTGACATTCCGCTGAAGAGCAGACCATTAAAAATTTTCAAGTCTGACACGCTAATGCCGAGCTGACCATCCAAAAAATTTAAGGGTGACACTCTGCTGCCGACCATATAGAAAAAAAAATTTAAAGGAGACATGCTGCTTAGCTGAACTTCTGAAACATTAGAAGTGACATGTAGCAGGGCTGAGCGTGTAAAACATTATAGTTGAGTGCCTGCTGGTGAGCTAACAGGCTAAAGAATTATGTTGCAGGTACAGCTGGTGAGCTGAGCGGCTTACAAATTTTGGTGCAGGCCCAGCTGATGAGCTAAGCGTGTAAAACATTATGGTTGAGTGCCTGCTGATGAGCTGACAGACCCAAAAATTATGTTGCAGGCCCAGCTGGTGAGCTGAGCAGCTAACAAATTCGGGTGCAGGCCCAGCTGGTGGACTTCTAGGGCAGCCTAATAAGCTGTTTCATATGATGGAGGAAGAGGAGGAAGAGGACGAGAAGAGGAAGGGGTACATGATAATACAGTGTATTCAATACACCCTAAAAGCCAGATTTAAGGTTCATTCATGTTAAGCCGCTTTCCTCTGGTGGAGTAAAGAAGTCAGGGGCAATCCAGCCCTTGTTCATTTTGATAAGCGTCAACCTGTCAGCATTGTCAGTTGACAGGCGGATGCGCTTATCAGTAATTATGCCCCCAGTGGCACTAAATACCCGCTCAGACAAAATGCTGGCAGCAGGGCAGGCCAGTACCTCCAAGGCATAGAGCGCTAGTTCGTGCCACGTGTCCAGCTTAGACACTCAATAATTATAGGGCACAGAGGGATAGCTGAGGACGTTGACACGGTCAGCTAGGTAATCCTTTACCATCTTCCAAAACTTTTCCCTTCTTGTCACACTAGGCCGCTCATCAGTGTGAGGTTGCTGGCGGGGTGTCATAAAACTGTCCCAGGCCTTGGAGAGTGTCGCCTTGCCTTTTTGGAACTGCTGTGTGTTCCCCTCGTCTCCCCTCCTCGGGTGGCCAAGGAACTACGTACTATGCCGCCAGCGTTGTCAGATGGAAATTTATGGAGCAATTTTTCAACAAGGGCCTTCTGATATTGCATCATTTTACTTGTCCTCTACACCACAGGAATGAGAGATGGGAAGTTCTCTTTGTAGCAGGGATCGAGAAGGGTGAACAACCAGTAGTCCATGTTGCCTAATATGCATATAACGTGCGGGTCACGGGAAAGGCAGCCTAGCATGAAGTCAGCCATGTGTGTCCCAACAGACAAGGCTTTGCTCTCCCCACCAGGAGCATGACTCTCAATATCCTCCTCGTCCTCTTCCTCCTCTTCAGCCCATCCACGTCGAAGAGATGGTGTAAACGTGGTATGCCTACCCTGTGTAGCGGAGCAACCGTCTCCTCATCCTCCTCATCCTCCAATTCGAATCGATGGTGCTCCGGCTTTTACCCTGTGTGGCCCCATTTTCACCTCTTCCACATGCAGAACATCGGCCTTTATTGTGAGCAGTGAGTTTTTTAGCAGACACAGAAGTGGGATGGTTACGCTGATAATGGCATTATCGCCGCTCACCATCTGTGTAGATTCATCAAAGTTGCGTAACACCTCACAGAGGTCAGACATCAATGCCCACTCATCGCTTGTGAAGAGCGGAAGCTGACTACAAAGGCGCCGACCGTGGTGCAGCTGGTATTCTACTACTGCTCTCCGCTGCTCACAAAGCCTGCTCAACATGTGTAAGGTGGAATTCCATCGCAAGCTCAGGTCGCACAGCAGTCGATGAGCCGGCAACCGCAAGCGCTGCTGCAGGGTTGCCAGGCCGGCTGAAGCTGTAGGTGACTTGTGGAAATGGGCGCACAGGCGACGCACCTTCACCAGTAGCTGAGACAAATTGGGGTAGGTTTTCAGAAACCGCTGAACCACTAAGTTGAATACATGGGCCAGGCATGGTTTGTGTGGGAGGTTGGCCAGCTCCAAAGCCGCTACCAAGTTGTGGCCATTATCGGATACAACTATGCCTGGCTATAGGTTGACTGGCGAGAGCCAAAGCTCAGTCTGTTCCCTTATGCCATGCCACAGCTCTGCGGCGGTGTGCTGTTTGTCACCCAGGCAAATAAGATTCAGCATGGCCTGTTGCGACTTACCGACTGCTGTGCTACACTGCTTCCAGCTACTGACAGAAGTCTGAGTGGTGCTGCAAGATGGCGATTCTGCATGGGAAGAAGTGGAGGAGGAGGTGGAGGAAGAGAAGGAGGGGTTGCAGCCGCTACTTATAGGTCGCAGCGGAAATCCGGATGGAAGTAGGGCCCGCAATCCTCGGCGTGGGTAACACCTGGGCCATCCCAGGTGATGACTCGCTCCCACCCGTCACAACATTCACAAAGTGTGCCGTCAGGGAAATGTAGCGTCCCTGGCCACAAGCGCTTGTCCATGTGTCAGTTGTTAAGTGGACCTTGCCAGTAACTGTGTTGGTCAGGGCCCAGGTTATGTTTCTGGACACATGCTGGTGTAAGGCAGGGATGGAACACCGGGAAAAATAGTAGCGGCTGGGGACTGCGTAATGAGGGAAAGCCGCCACCATCAGGCTGCGAAAGGCCTCGGTGTCCACCAGCCTAAACGGCAAGATTTCCAGGATCAGCAACTTGGAAAGTTGCGCGTTTAGAGCTATGGCCTGTGGGTGGATGGCAGGGTATTTGCGCTTGCGTTCAAATGCCTGCGGTAAGGACATTTGAACGCTGCGCTGAGACATTGAAGTGGATGTGCTGGCTGATGTTTTCTGTGGGAGGCATCTGGGCCTGTGTCTTGGATAGCACGTAACAGAGGGGAAGAGGAGGCAGTGGTGTGACCTGCAGAAACAGATCGAGGACCCAGGCGTTCAGCCCACCTTTTAGGGTGCTTTGCTGAAATGTGTCGGATCATGCTGGTGGTAGTCAGGTTGCTGGTGTTTACGCCCCTGCTCATCTTGGTACGGCACAGGTTACAAATTACAATCCATTTATCGCCAGCACTTTCCTCAAAAAACCGCCAGACTGCCTAACACCTAACCCTTGGCAAGGGAGCTGGCCACAAGGGGTTGTTTCGGGGAACAGTTGCGGGCCTAGTTGGCGTTGCCTGCCTTCTCCCTTTTTCCACCCCACTGCCTCTTCCAGCCTGTTGCGCTGCTGCAGTTCCCTCCCCCTCTGTACTGCTGTCCTCACTCGGCTTGCCACCTTCCCAGGTTGGGTAAGCTATTTCGTCGTCCACCACCTCCTCTTCCACATCCTAACTCTGCTCCTCCTCCTGACTTGGTGAACTAACAAGAACCTGACTTAACTGCGTCTCATCCTCATCCACAACCTCTTGAGACACTAATTGCCTTTGACTTATTGGCAACTGTGTCTCATCATCATCATCCACCTCGGGAGAAAATCGTTCCCCACCGTCATCGTCTTCAGACTGTGTTTGCTCAATAGGTTGGGAAATCAGGGCACAATATCTCCTCATGTCCCACTTCATGCAGCCTTGGCGAGAGGCCCAAGCCTAGGGACGGTAATGAAAAAAGCTCCTCGGAATATCCCAATGTGGGATCTCTTCTTTGCCCAGACTCTGCATGGTGGGAGGAAGGAGGATCAGAGTAAGGATGCGGTTGCCCAGACTCTTGGCTACTGAGACTGGACTTTGTGGAAGAGGGGGTGGTGCTGAACCGACTGGAAGCATTATCAGCTAAAATCCAACCGACTACCTGCTCGCACTGGTGTGGCGACAAAAGTTGTGTCTTGCACCGGCCCTGCAAACTGTGACATGAAGCTAGGAGTTTTGGATGACTTTGTTTCTTGGGCTCTGCCAGTAGGCACGGTTTCACCACGCCCAGAGCCATGGCCTCTGCGTTCACCATCAGCAGCACACCCCTTAGTGCTCGCCTTGCGCATATTGTATTGTATATATGCAACTTGGTCACAACTACAGTAGTGCAGATTTTTATTAACTGTATCATTAGAAGAATGTAAACGAATGTCCAATATTCTGAATGCGCTAACATTATAGAGCAGCAGCAAATGAGGAACTGCGGCCTAAATGAACGGTATTATATACGGATGTCAGCTGCAGAGACTTTTGAATGGTTGTAATACGTTGTGCACCTAGCGTTACTGACAGGGCACACTTGGGTTTTTTTTGCCACCCAAAAAAAAAAAAAAAGACATATTTCACAGTGAACTTTGGTCTTTTTGGAACAGCGACAATCTTTCTACCTACCCAAATACTCTCCCTATTGTTTAATTCCCTCCTAGGGAAAATTGAACTGAAGCAGCAAATGAGGAACTGCGGCCTAAATGAACGGTATTAAATACGGATGTCAGCTACAGAGACTTTTGAACGGTTGTAATACGCTGTGCACCTAGCGTTACTGGTAGAGCACACCTGGGGTTTTTTTTGCCACCCAAAAAAATCTAAAAAAGACGTTTTTCACAATGGACTTTGGTCTTTTTGGAACAGCGACAATCTTTCTACCTACCCAAATACTGTCCCTATTGTTTAATTCCCTCCTAGGGAAAATTGAACTGCAGCAGCAAATGAGGAACTGAGGCCTAAATGAACGGTATTAAATATGGATGTCAGCTACCGAGACTTTTGAACGGTTGTAATACGCTGTGCACCTAGCGTTATTGGCAGAGCACACCTGGGTTTTTTTTGCCACCCAAAAAAAAAAACGTATTTCCCAATGCACGTTTGAACAATGATAGTAACCCTGCCTATAGAAATTCTATCAATATACAAATGTTAAACAGCAAAACGCAAAAGAAATACTGCAGGCTTAACAGCAGAAATCATAGCAAAGTATGTCAGGTATATAGTATACAGAGAGTATCCTACAGCATGCAGCAGCAGCACATGTGGCATTAATGGCAGGCCACCTAGTGCTATTTTCACCACCTTTAAAGTCCACAAATGTCAGTAAATAATGGTTTGTGACAGATATAATAGCCCTTATAAGGGCTTTTGGGTCTTTTTTGAGCGATTTCTATCCCTACCTTAGCATGCTTCTCTCCCTACAGTGTATGTCCCTCCTTGCTGCAGCTGCACTTGTGGTGTTAATGACAGGCCACCTAGTGCTATTTTCAAAACCTTCAAAGTACTAAAATATGAGAGAAAAAAGTTTATGCCAGATATAATAGCCCTTAAAAGGGCTTTTGGGTCTTTTCTGATCGTTTTCTATCCCTGCCTAGCGTGCTTCTCTCCCTACACTCTCTGTCCCTCCTTGATGCAGCTTTCCCTGTCTAACACTGGCCGGGTCACATGCAGGGGCGGACTGGGAACTTAGAGGCCCTGGAAAAAATACTAAAGGTGGCCCGTTTTGTAGTTGGGTCCAAACTGATGGAAGGCAGGGCCAGCAATACCATATTGTGGCACATTATACCACCCCAACAGAGTCAAATACCACAGTCCATCACATAATACTGCCAGCAGCACAAAATACATCCCCACAAACTTCTATTGGCCGGCCCCCTGAGCATCAGCCCACAGAGAAATTTCCCTGTAAGGTCTATGGCCAATCCGCCCCTGGTCACGTGTCACTGGGTACTTTATAGCATGATGCCTTCCCGGCCAGCCAATCAGTGTAATGCCAGTAGCTAACATGGCTACTGACATTACACTAAATGCCATAACTCCCCGCAAGCTAATTGCCTAATTAGCGTGCGGGGAGGGGACTCGAGCATGGCGCTCGAGCACACGCGGTATTCGGACGAATACTGCGTGGACCCGAGCACCGCCATGTTCGGCCTAATAGTGTATTCGGCCGAACATGTTTGCTCAACACTAAAAATCATACATGGTTTTCAAAATAATTATTAAATAAAAATCTGAAACGTGTGGCGTGCATTTTTTCTTTGAAAAAGAGCACAAGCTCAGTCAGATTGAATGAAGCGCATCTGTGAACAGCAATTGTCAAATCCACAGATTGACAATTGGATTAAGGTCTGGACTTTGACAGAGCCATTCTAAATACTGTAGGAATATGCTTTGATCTAAACCATTCTTGTAGCTATGGCTGTATGTTTAGGGTTTTTGTCTTGCTGGAAGGTGAACTTCTGCCACAGTCTCAAGTCTTTAGCATCATATACCAGGTTTTCCTCCATCCTGTATTTTGCTCCATCCACCTTGCCATCAACTCTGACCAGCTTCCCTGTCCCTGCTGAAGAAAAGCATCCCCAAAGCATGATGCAGCCACCACCATGTTTCAAGATTGGGATGGTGTGTTTAGGGTGATGTGCAGTGTTAGTTTTCAGCCACACATCAACATTGGTCTCATCTAACCAGAGCACCTTCTTCCACTTATTGTCTGTGTCCTCTAAGTGGCTTGTGGCAAACTGCAAACAGGACTTATTATGGCTTGCTTTCATAAATGACTTTCTTTTTGTCACTCTTTCATAAAGCCCAGATTTGTGAAGTACACAATTAATAGTTGTCCTGTGGACAGATTCTCCCACCTGAGCTGTGGATCTCTGTAGATCTGTTGTAGCTGCTTCTCTAATTAATGTTCTCCTTGCCTGGGCTGTCAGTTTAGGTAGACAATATTATGTAAACTCCAGGAAAAATTGTCGAGATTTGTGTGTTTTCTCTTAGAATGCAAGTTTTATTTCTTATCTGCTGCAGTTTAGTAAGACTTCAGCCATTCAAGGCTTTTCTCAAACTAGTGCCGCTGGTGAGAAGAGAGATATAGGAATGCATGCTCAATCAGACAGAAGTGCGTCCGCACTGTAGGATATGAACCAAGGTAGCACCTGGGTATGGGAGAAAAGTGGAAGCAGCAGATAGGCTTTAAAAACAGGGACTTAAAGGCTATGTACAGCTTTGGGGTGATTTTTTATTATTATTACATTGTACTAATTTTGAAATAAAAATAATTTTTTTCAATTGGTCTTTATTAAAAATTTTGGTGAGATGAGGGGTTCTGGTCAGATGAGATCAGAGCCCCTCATCTGTTCAACTTTTTGACCTAAATGTCTCCCAAGAAAGTTAACTAAACAGTTTAAGAGGGGTCTGGATGTATTTCTGGAGGGTAATAATATTCCAGGTTATAGTTACTAGAGATGGGTTGTTGATCCAGGGAGTAATTCTGATTGCCTGATTGGGGTCGGGAAGGAATTTTTTCCCCTAAAGTGAGGAAAATTGGCTTCTACCTCACAGGGGTTTTTTGCCTTCCTCTGGATCAACTTGCAGGATAACTGGATGGACCGATGTATTTTTTCGGCCTTATAAACTATGTTACTATGTTACTATGACACATTTCCCTCAAAGGGAAGATTTGTACCTGTATAAATGGTTGACCTGTTGCATGTACAGTTGGCAGCTGAAGGTATCTGTTTTGGTCCCATGTTCATATGTGCCCACATTGTTGAGAAAAATGAAGTTTTACTATACGCAAATGAGCTTCTAGCAGCAAATGGGGTGTTTCTATCTACAACTGCACCACCCTCTCCACTTTTTTTGACTCGTCCAAGCAGGGTGCTGAACCTCATTAAAGAGATCAGACCTGTATAGAGATTTACTGGAAGTACTCCATAGTATGGAGACTTATTGGCAATGCTCCATGGGAAATGAATATGCCAAAAGTTGTCTCCCAAGAAAGTGAACCAACTTGCTAGTGCTACCTATTGTAAGTGGCTCCTTATAAGTCGAGACCCGACTTTCTAAGAAGCATTTGGAACTGACAAGGCCAGATATCCATTCATATACAGCTGTTTCAGGGTGTTTGTCCCTCATCAGTACAGAGTAGGATTCTGGCTGGCTCAGTGTGATGTCTTGGAAGTGGCTTAGGCAGGGTGCAAATCTCCCTAAAGAGATCAGTCCTGTAAGGAGACTTACTGGAAGTACTCCATGGTATGGAGACTTATATTTGGCCTGGCTTTTTCCTTGTCCAATCTCAAGGCTTCTTAGGAAGTCGATCTTGACTCATAGGGAGCTCCTTCCAATAGGTGGAGCTAAAGAGATGGTCCTTTGTCTTGGGAGATACCTCATTGACAGGGCCAGAAAGTGTAAACATGATCTTGCCTGGCCCTGACTTCTGCTAAAGTCTCATGAGATTCAGGGGAGAGAATAAAGAATAGAACTGCCTTTTTCCTTTACTGCACCTGTGTTGGATACAGAGGCGCACTGCATATCTCAAGACATTAGAAGACTTCAGTGCCAGATGTGATCATGTTTACACTGCCTAACCCTGTTAATTAAAGTGCACAGGGCATGGTAGTTGTCTATATTAAAACTTAATTTTTCTTAACAATGTGGGCACATATGAACATCATACCAACACAGCTGCCAAGCACACTTGCAACAGGTCAGCCAGTTAAAAATCTGCTGACAGATGCCCTTTAAGCAAAATGAAGGCCTTTGTCATATAGTGCAGTTTTTTTTTCTTAAAAAAGCTAATAAGACCAAAGATATTGCTTACACAGTAAACTATTGATTATTTTTGGTATCTAATTCATAGAGTGGATCCAAAAGAGAGTAGTGTACATGGATCTTCACATAAGTATTTTTGCAGAATGTTTTTGTTAAAGTAACTGATCATGACAGATTCTATTTATTTATATGGGACAAGCTGCACATATACATAACATCTATATGCATATATATAGTGAATAAAAAGTACCATAGGTTGTTCAGATCAGTAGTAACAAATAGTGCCTTGTAGCGCTATATGGTGTGAGAGCAGTGTCAAACATAGCCCATATCATACAGTGCCTATAGTTGAGCTGTTCAATGTCAATGTAATTTCCTAGAGATCTAACAGGGCAAGTTGGAACTGATTGAAATATTCAACTGTTCTCTAATATATTGTATCCTGAAAATTAATAATAATGTAAACATTACATTTATATGACTTGAGTGTAAATATACATACATGTATATATAAACATGTACATTTATATGACTTGAGTGTAAATATAAATCATTGGTGACTAGAGATGAGCGAGCATACTCGTCCGAGCTTGGTGCTTGTTCGAGTATTAGGGTACTCGTAAGTGCTTGCTGCTCGGACGAGTATCTCGCCATACTCGAGGAAATGGCAACTTCCGCATCGTGCTTTTTTGGCACCTATAAACACAGCCAATCACAAGCCAGGAGACTCTGCGGTACACCCAGCATCACGTCGGGCCCTTACATGTCGATAGCAGGGGTTGGCTGGCCTGATTAGGTGACCCTGGAATATACTAGTGACTGGCTGCGGTGCTCGGCTCAGATGCCGTCTGGATGTCGTTAGGGATAGAGCTGCTGCCTTTCAGGGACAGTGTTAAGGCCTGCATTTAGTTCTCTGTTAGGCAGGAATCACCCACAAAGAACCCAACAGCCCTTCTAAGGACTAGAAGAAATTTTTGTTTTTGTCTCCTGGCTTGGCTGGCTGGCTGGCACTAGTAGTGCAGCTATCGCCATATCTAACCCTGTTTTTTTTTTATTCTTCTATCTCAGTGATACAAATCCATTGCACACAGCAGTGTGGAACCATTCTGTGTGTCACAGTTCAGCACACTCACTCCAATCCATATATACTGTCCAGCTGACACTTTCTGTACGTCACAGAATACAACCAAGTCATTTGCTACCAATAACGTAT
>ONZH01002117.1:0-20512 GCA_900303285.1 Rhinella marina | reverse complement strand
TGAAGATTCGTCCCAATTGCGTGACCCTATGGAACGTAAAGCAGATGCCCTATTAAGGAAGGCCTGGGAGACCTCCACATACGCTATAAAAACAAATATCGCAGCTACCTCAGTAGCAAGATCCATGTTTATTTGGCTTAATGAATTAGAAACTCAAGTCAAAAAATAAAAACTGCCAGGGAAGAAATTCTATCCTCCATACCGCTGTTAAAATCCGCCACTGCTTTTTTAGCGGACGCCTCGGCAGAATCTGTCAGATTCGCCGCTCGGGGATAGCGCCCTATCTAACTCGGCCAGACGTGCCCTATGGGTAAAGTCCTGGTCAGGGGATAAAGTATCAAAATCCAAGCTCTGCTCTATACCCTTTTCGGGGGAATACGTATTTTTGGGCCTACGCTAGACAAAATTCTTGAGAAGGCTGCGGATAAGAAAAAGGGGTTCCCAGAGGAGAAGGAAACCAAGAAGCGTTTTTTTTGGCCCCAAGGTTCATACTCCAGACCCTATAGGGGTAAGGGGAAATCGGGCCGTTGGAGCTACCCCAAGGGCGGAAGAGGCAGGGGTTTCCTTCATAACACCCCTGGCAAATCTACAGATAAACAATGACGCCAGGGTGGGGGGTCGTCTGAAGGGGTTCCTCCCTCAGTGGCGAGAGATAACAACCAACCCCTGGGTCTTAAACATTATGGAGAACGGTTACACAATCGAATTCTCAAAAAGCCCCCCCAAACGCCTTTCGAATCACTTCACAAAACCACAAAAACATGGAAAAACTCTGGAGGGAGATAAGAAAATTATCTCAGTCAGGAGTAATATCTCGGGTTCTGACCCTGCAGCAGACCAAAGGGTTTTATTCAAAACTCTTTCTAGTAAAAAAACCAGATGGGTCGGACCGCATGATTATAAATTTAAAGCAATTAAACAAATCAATCAAGTACAGACGGTTCAAGATGGAATCTGTATCATCAATCATTCCACTCATAGAGAAGACAGCCTGCATGACATCAGTAGACCTAAAAGAGGCCTATTATCATGTTCCCATCGCAGAAGCCTCCCAGAAATACTTGAGGTTTGCAATCAGAGACGAAAAAGACGAAATAAATCATTTTCAGTTTACATGTCTCCCCTTCGGCATTTCATCGGCACCGAGACTATTCACAAAGATTGTGGTAGAAATGATTGCATCCTTCAGGAAAAGAAATATCGTCATCGTACCTTACTTAGACGACTTTCTTATAATCGGGGGAAAACACAAGAAATATCGTCAATAAATACTAATATCTTTCTGCAAGAAGCACAAAATCTAGGATGGATAATAAATCGGGGGAAATCTTCCCTCCTGCCTTCAACCAAAAGACAGTTCTTGGGAACCCTTTTGGATTCAGATCTGCAGTGCTCCTTCCTCCCTCACTGGAAAAGAGAATCATTGATCGTCAGAGTAGAGAAATTTCAGAACCAGACCTCCTGCTCAGTTCGCGCTGCAATGAGCCTGCTGGGTCTTCTAACTTCATGCATAGGGTCGGTGACTTGGTCTCAAGCTCACTCAAGAACACTACAAAGATGGATTCTGGGCTCCTGGAACAGGAAACAGTCCACCCTGGACAAATCAGTAATTATTCCATATCGGGTAAAACAGGACCTCAATTGGTGGCGACTAGAAGAACATCTAAAGAGAGGAATCTCTTGGCAGAAGACACCGGAAATTCAGGTGATTACAGACGCCAGCAAATCGGGCTGGGGCGCAAAAATAGGCTCTCATCTATTTCAAGGCACTTTTTCCAAGATAGAAAGCGGATGCTCTTCAAACTTCAGGGAACTTTCTGCGGTATGGTACTCGCTAAAAGAAGCCGCTTATCTGATAAAACACCACCACATCAGGGTATTCTCGGACAACGTGACTACCGTGGCGTACATAAAACACCAGGGGGGCACAAGATCAATCTAGCGGGGAAAATTCTCAAATGGGCAGAAAGAAATTCTCTCTCCATATCTGCTGTTCATCTGAGAGGGACACAACATCAAGAAGCAGATTACCTCAGCAGGAATCGTATAGATCCAGTAGAATGGGCATTAAATCCCTCGGTCTTCCAAGAGATATCAGAAAAATGGGGCATTCCCGCCATAGACCTATTCGCAACAAAGAAAAACACGCAGGTAAAGCTATTTTGCTCTCTAAACCCCAGAGAGCAGCCCTTTGCGGTGGACGCCTTCTCAGTAAAATGGGAATGGCCCCTGGCATACGCCTTCCCTCCAATACCTCTTATTCCTCGGGTGATACAAAAGATCCTGCAAGACCAAGCTTCACTAATTCTGATCACTCCTTATTGGCCCAAAAGGAGTTGGTTTCCGCTTCTAAAACTCCTCTCAATCAAGAATCCCTGGCATCTGCCTGCAAGGGGGGACCTTCTGATACAGGGTCCGGTCTCACATCCGGATCCAGGAATATTCAAGTTGACGGCCTGGATCCTGAAGCCGAATACCTAAGGAGTCAGGGCCTTTCAGAAAATGTGATTCACACACTTAAAGGGAACCTGTCATCAATTTTATGCTACCCATACTAAGGACAGCATGAAGTAGCAACAGGTGAGTTGATTTCAGCGGTCTGTCATTTAAAAGTTAAAAGTAAGTGGTTGCCGAGAACCAACATCATAATCTTTGTAGACTGGGTCTGGAAAAGTCCCGGCCACCTGAGAAGAGTCATGGTTATTCATGAATTCCTGCTTTCCCTGCCCACCTGCTGATGACTGACAGTCTTCTACCCAGTTTTATCCTTTTCTCTCTAGGAGAGAACTGCCAATCATCAGCAGATGGGCGGGAGAGAAGGAGATTAGGAATAACCATGACTCTTCTCTGGTAGATTTGACTCTCTTCAAGGCCTATGCTGCAATCATTATGATGCTGGTTCTCAGCAACCACTTACTTTTAGCTCATGAGTGACACACCACTGAAATCAGCATTTCTGCCGCTACTTTATGCTGCCATCAGCGAGGTCAGCATAAAGTTGATGACAGGTTCCCTTTAAATACAGTAGAAAAAAAAGTAACAAATATGATCTACTTAAAAATTTGGAGAAGATTCTGCTCTTGGCTGGGAGGTTCCCAACCCGATACCTCTCACCCTAACATCCAGAAGATTTTAGATTTCTTGCAGAAGGGACTGGATATGGGACTAAGACCGAGTACTCTCAGAGTTCAAATATCCGCTCTTAGCTGCTTCTTTGATACATCCTTGGCTGACCATCACTGGATTAAGAGATTTATGACGGCAGCCTCAAGAATCAGACCTTCCATTCCCTCTCGTATTCCACAATGGGATCTAAACATAGTACTTTCAGGGTTAACGGTCCTCCCTTCGAACCCCTCGAAATAGCCTCTCAGAAATTTCTTTCCCTCAAGGTAGCTTTCCTGATAGCGATTACCTCAGCTAGACGTCTGGGGGAGATCCAGGCTCTGTCCTCCAGAGAACCTTATCTCCTGATTTCCAACGATAGAGTCACCCTCAGTCTAGACCCTACATTTTTACCCAAGGTAGTCACAGACTTTCATAGGAACCAAGATATAATACTACCCTCCTTCTGCTCAAACCCCAAAATGAGACAGAAGAAAAATTCCATTCCGCTCGATGTCCGCAGAGCAATTCATCAGATACTTAGAAGTCTCAAAAGAATTTAGGAAAGAGGATAACCTTCCTTATCGCAGTTTGGAGGGAAAAATAGAGGCAAAAAAAACTGTCCAAATCTTCCCTTGCTAGATGGTTAAAACTACTATCGCAGAATGCTACAAAGTCCAAAATATTCCTTGCCCAGTCAAAATTAGAGCACACTCTACCAGGGCGGAAGCCTCCTCTTGGGCGGAGAGAGGGGGACGCTTCATTATCCCAAATATGCAAAGCCGCTACCTGGTCTAACGCTTGTACCTTCGTTAAGCACTATAGATTAGATCTTTCCTCCGTGACCGACTTGGCTTTCGGTAGGAAAGTTCTACAAGCCGTGGCCCCCCCCCCCTAAAAAAATTCTAATATGTTAGTTCTCTATGTGGCCGTCATGGTGGATGGAAATGTAGAAAACCGGAATTAGACTTACCGGTAATTCTGTTTCCTTGAATCCACCATGACGGCCCGGTTATTCCCTCCCAGAAATTATACAAGGAGTAGGATTTCAACCAGAATATCGTACGGTATGAGGAAATACCTAAAAACAAAAACTAAAAAAATAAAAAAAAAATTTTCCCCCCACTTATTAATTCGGTAAAACACTGAGGAAGGTGGGTGGGTGGGGGCAATTTAAACTCTGTGCTTCCTGTCCCTTCATTAGGTCAGGGGTCAATCTCTATGTGGCCGTCATGGTGGATTCAAGGAAACAGAATTACCGGTAAGTCTAATTCCGGTTTTTCATCTGAAATCAGCATGATTTTAAATAATAATATTCAGTCTGAGCTCAAATCAGCATGGGCAGGAGCCATTTTACAGCCTTATGGTTTCTGAACGAAGCCCTACAAGTGCTTCTTTAGCTTCTGCAAATTAAAGACATGACTGTAATGTTAATATAGGGGCATTAAACATGATCTCTCCTTTAGAGAATTAATTAGCCTGTTTTGGATTGCGCCTTTTCTTATCTCTGATGTCTTGATAGAAGGGTCCAGGCGTAGATGGATGTGTACTGCATAAGCCTTCAGATCACACACTGGTTGAACAGCATGGGCCATTGTTCAGTGTTAAGAGTATCAGTGTATCTTACAATTCTTGTGCAAATATCTCATTATCAGTGCTCTTGAGATGCTATTAAAGATGGCTTAAAGTTATTCTGAATTCATGCGGCTTCTTCATCCACTGTATATTTTATTTTTATACTTTTACTGTGTTAGGAAGTTTCTGACCATTTTAAGTTCTAGTTGAACGAACATTAGGCTTCAGATGAAAAAGTATATAGTAACTTTTTGGAACTCTTCTATAAGAGGCCCTCGATGTAATGACATAGTATTTTTGACACATATGTATTATTTAGGGGTGTATAATGTAACTGCAAGTCACAATGGTTGCCCAAGCAAAACTAACAGAGACAAAAGGATAAAAAACATCCTGCATGATGTGATAATAATGATTGCGGATGTCAGTGGCTATATATATATCAAAATAAATCACAGAAAGGGATAATAGTGCACAAAAAGAGATGCAAACAATATATACGGTATAAACTAAGACCTCATTCTGATATGATAAAATCTGAGACTCTTAGCCAATATATTTTGATCAAAACACATCTGTGCCCACCTACCCAGCGTCACGGTGGTCTCAGGTCAGGCAGGTCCTACGCTAAACTTAACCATGCCAGTGGGCATCTATATCTAGGAGCGTGGACGCCGCACATATAGGCGTGTTGCTCCTAGTGACCTCTATGTGCATACAGCAACCAATGAGAGGAGGAGCAAACACACCTATATGTACCACGCAATCAAGACGCTCAATTTGATAGGAGCAGTTGCTGTATGCACGTAGAGGTTACTAGGAGCAACACGCCTATATGTGCGGCGTCCACTCTCCTAGATAGATGCCCACTGGCATGGTTAGGTTTAGCGTAGGACCTGCCTGACCTGAGACCACCGTGACGCTGGGGAGGTGGGCACAGATGTGTGTTTTGATCAAAATATATTGGCTAAGAGTCTCAGATTTTATCATATTCAGAATGAGGTCTTAGTTTATACCGTATATATTGTTTGCATCTCTTTTTGTGCACTATTATCCCTTTCTGTGATTTATTTTCACAATGGTTGCCCCCTGAATGAATGTTGTAAGTTTGAAACTATTACAAGAAGTTAACGCTATAGAAAACTAGAAATTAGTTCTGAAGCCCCAAAATGTCGCCCAAAAAACCCTGAAGATTAAAGAAAAATAAGCAAATAACTAAAGTTCATACACCTAAAAGTCAGAAATATTTGCTTCAGTTTCTAAGTTGAGGACTGAAACTTCTTCAGATTCATATACAATACAAAGTGTATTAGAAACAACATGGCTCTTCCCTTACCTAAAAGAGCAGCTCATCACGGGACATTACTATAGGAGGTGCTACTAGACATCCAATCACTGCTTGCACTTCAGTAATGTCATGCCGATTGGTTGGATCTTCCATGTTTCACTTATTATATCCTAAGGCTCCTGTGACATGATGAACCATTATATAGTTACAATCATTCCAAAGCACCATTATTATAATGTATCTGAACTTTCTTAGAAAAGTTGTGGTCTTATTACTCATAGAAACCAGTTTAGCTTTCAGTTCGTACTATGGCTATCATGAACAATGGGGTCACATTTTCTTCTAAAACCACTTGAT
This sequence comes from Rhinella marina, assembly GCA_900303285.1. Taxonomy (NCBI): domain Eukaryota; kingdom Metazoa; phylum Chordata; class Amphibia; order Anura; family Bufonidae; genus Rhinella; species Rhinella marina. The sequence continues at coordinate 14,187 of ONZH01002117.1, read as the reverse complement.
ATCCAAGTACCTTGGCCAAATCTCGGACTAATTCATGACCACTTCCATATGACGATTTATTGACATAACCAGGAGTCCAGGAGACTCTACAGAAAACTTGGCGTGAGTCTTCCTGCTACAAACCACCCCTGCCAAAGTCAACTGAAACGATCTGGCAGATGCATGAAGTGGCTTTTTGGTTTCTTCCAAGCTGCAGTCTAACATTTGACAATCAGTGGAAGAAGGGGTTTGTGGTTGAGTTGACAAGCAGCCTTTGGCTCATGGAGCCATCTTTGCATGTGCTGCTTACTCCAGGCTGAGTATTTCACGTTATCTTACCTGGAAAGCTGCCTTCACTAAATATAACTATGGAAATTAGATGTTCATTTCTCTAAAATTTTTTGTTCCTTCAAAAATCCAATTTTTTTAAAGTTCTGTAGGAAAGGAGATGGCAAAAAAATTCATAGACCCTACAAAGGGATTCCAAGTAAAACATCGATGCAATTTATGTATGGACCGCTAAGTGATCCCCTCGATAGGAAATACAATCTTTATTGGTAACCTCTTTTGAGTTTGCTGGTTAAACAAAAAAATCACTTGTACAGACAGGTTTCTGATTAAAGAATATTCAGAGGGATGAAAAAGTTCCTTTTTCCAAAAGAGCTTGCTTTATTAATACAGAATACATCAGATGATGGAGGCGGCGTTTGGTTGCCCCAGGCCAAATTTCTATGCATTGCTGATAGCTGCTACTCGAAGATTTGTATTGTCAGTTTTCAGAATTGAAATTCTGCCTGCCTGTCTTCTGTGATATTACCTCTAGTGTCCAACTTAATAACAGATCTCATTTTCTGGCAGTGTTAGACGACTTCTTATTTTCTTTTAATATATGGAATTTGCAATTATAAACCCCCAGGCCTTTTGTTCCAATAGGGAAATATGATAGCAGACTGTAAGTCATGGGTATTAAGGCCAGAATGAAGCCAATGATTTCTAGATCCCATAGGGGTCCTAATTGCCTGATTTGCTTTTCCTTCATTGAGCAGGTGGGTGATATGACATTGGTGAACTGTAATGGTACACTGAATGCTTGGACTCCTGAGTTTCCTGAAGACTGAAGAGAGAGTGATACCACCATCTCTATTCATTATGTATACCATATCGCTTCTACATGATATAAACAAAACAGAGATCTACTGTAGCAAATAATACTGCATATAATTTCCTTGGTGGTTTGGACCAGAGAGGTTTACATACCCTACTCAGGTTTCCCCTAGTGGTCCAGTGCTTCTGGGACTCTAGACAGGTGCCCAGTTTGTCACAACCTAAAACTACCCTGCCTTTGTATGGTTTGATTAATTCTATAGTTAAGTTGTCTTTGTCTTCTCACGTTTGACAACATTGTACATTTTACGTTTTGTTTTTTTCATTTTATTCTTGTGTGGTGTAGAAACATCTTAAAGGCGTACCTGAGTTTAAAAAAAAAAAAAAAGTTGGAATAATTGGCTGTGCGTCTTTGTACAATCATACTGGTGAAGGAACCAGTGTTTTTGGCTTCCTACAGTCTTTCAGTCCGTGTTTTAGCTGCACAGCCAATTGCATTTCCTCTCAGAAGTAGGGAATGTCTCCCTTCTGCCAGTAGTGTATGCAGTGACCTTACTTCCCTTACTTCCTCAAGTGTTTTCTTCTTGGGAGATGAGAAGAAGGGAATAAATCACACTTACTGAAAAGCACGATGCTTCCTCTAATGTTCACACATTTATCAGGCTCGCGATCTGGCTAGCTGCTGACACGCCCCCATTTCTGATGGTGCCATATTACAGGTTCATGGCCCTGTATGCATTTATGTGTATGAGGGCTAACCCACAGTTGTCACCATACATACAGCATGGAACTAAAGTCTCTGCTGCTACATCTGTATTTTGTTTGTGCAAGTGTTCCTCATAGCTATGGCTGCACATTATGATCGATCAGGCCTAGAAAAGAATACTTCTCCAGTTACATAATCATATTGTAAAACATGAGACCCTAAAGAATGTAACTTGAGCTAATGCATGTTTCATTAGCTTAATTCCTTTCCTCATAATGGTACTTAGTAAGGTTTGTAACTTTTCAGACTGTCATACTGTACATGTGGTGGATATTCTCAAAAACTTATATAGCTATATTATATTCTTTTGCGCTGAGTCCTGAACGCTCTATGTGCATTTAACAGACCGCCCCAACCTTCTTCCATTGATGGTGTAGACTGACATTCATAGTACTGGTCTAGTAAAGATAACTTTAATAAAAAAGTTATGAGGAGAACATCTTTAAGGAATCTGTTCCCACTCAAGACTTTACACTAAATCAAAGCATTCAACCATTGTTATGAATCTTGATGGTGCTCCTATTTGGCTTCAGTTATAAAAGGTGATGGACAGACTGACCTCACTGAAGACTGTTCTGTCTTTCTGCCTATGGCTGTTAGAGTAGACCATCAGTGTTTGGTCAGTGGTAGGCCGAGCCGTGGGACAAGCTGCAGTACCAGGCACATATTCCAAAGCTCCTTTGTTGTCCTGGACAGTGGGGAACCAAAGGTCGCATCCTCACCAATAAAGGCCTGTCCTAAGGGTAGGCTATCAATGATCTAGTCCAGGGAAACTTTGCACGCTCCTGACTGTACGAGTGCTGAAGCTCAAAGAAAGGTGGCTGAAAAGAAATGGTAAAAACGGCACCACTTTTTTTATGAACACCTTAAAACTTCCTGTGTAGGTACAGCAGAAGAATCTGTATAGATGGTACTATATATCTTATCTATATATCTATATTTTGTACAACCCCTTTAGAAAATGTTCCAAACTTTTCCTGCCAATACACAAGGATATGGACCTGAATGGGTTGTATGGCTGGTATTGTCTAACATGATGAGGGGTACAAAATAAAAGGAAAATTAATGAAAATGGTAGAGAATGAAATTTGCTACGGGAACAGATTCTACTGGAGTTGGAAGTGACGAAATACCAGTGTGGTTGTATCTGTGGAAGGTCTACACTGGGGATTCAAGGACGTTATTTGCTGCAGTACAACCATAATTGTTTGGTACTGAGGTTAATTGCAGGTTTTGTTCTCCACATCATGGTGCAGTATATTGTAGCACTGAGCATTGCCTTCTTCATGATGATAAAGCGGCAGCCTGAGGGTTCTTTTAGCAACATTATGCAGTACTGTTAGCTAAGCAGCAGATGCTACCGCAGCGCAGTCTATATTGCTTTGAGGCATGCTCCTAGTGCGTTCCTGTTGTACCCCGCTTTGGTGTATATCCAACCAGATAGCCAACGCTCTGAAAGTCTAATTTCCTCTCTGTTGTAAGTCTCTCTAGATAGATTTGGCTCAGGAATAAAACAGACTATGATATGAGCCAACACCGGCTTAATAGCACAGTGCCACGCTCTGTACTTTTCACCTTCAGAAACGTGCCCTGATCATTCAGGAGAAAAGTTCAGCTCAGTCTGAAAACACAAATTTTATATTGCTTATTAGCCTGGACATCAAAAGCATCTTTTTGGAATTCTTTCTGACCAGACACCAGCAGCCCACGCTCCCGCTGCTTCTTTTCCCTCCATATGCTAGCTGGTAGCAAGAGATTGAGGCTCGAACAATCTGGTCTCTGCTAAATCCCTGGCATGAAGACCAGAGGGCTAGGTTTTATGATGACTGCCGGCAAAGTATACAGAAAATGAGCATAATGAGACCTGTTGTGCCGTTTATAATGGAGATGCCACCTTGTTTGGCACAAATCTGAAGTGTAGTTTACCATCAGTAACTTCTACAATGAATAGGATAATTCCGCACCTGTGTGTATATTAAAGGGATTAGCCCATCTGGGACATCGATGGTGTAGGATCACTAGGATATGTGATCAGTGTCAGGTGCAGGTTCCACCTAGAGAACAGGGCCCCCAAAGTGAAGGGACTCTTGGCTATTTTCAGAGGTCCCGTTATTGTAAATGGAGAGTGGCACCATGCAAGGGCAGCCATTTCTCTATTCACCACTATAGGACTTCCAAACATAGACAGCTAGCGCTTGGCTGTTTTAGGAAGGCCCATAGCAGTGAACAGGGGGTGAGTATACATGCACACTGCACCCGGTCCATTTTAAGGATCCCATCCTGGAGATAGGAGTGGGTCCTAGACGTGGGAACTGCATCTGTCTGACGTTGATGGCATAGCCTAGCGATATGCTGTCAATATTCCAAATGGATCAACCCTTTAAAGATGGTGTGCCAGGACAAGAAACCATGTTAGGGCATATAACTATCACAAGTCAGTACCCGATCTATAGGCCAGAATTGAGAACCTCTCAAAAAGCAGCTTTAGGTCTGGCTGACTCGGCACATTCATTACACGTGCGGCCATTTACTAGTCATACCCTGCTTTAATAATAGCCGATCGCTTTCTGGGGTTGTGCCTAGAATCGCCATGCTGCACAGCCATAGGCACCTCAGGTAGTGCCATATTATGGCAATATACTTGGCTAGATGCAAAAGTTGAAGCCTTAAGGATATACATCAGGACCCTACAGACTTTCCAAACATTGCAGCCTTACGACTGTGGAGCTCGGAGGTTGTACAGTGCTGTAATTTGGTAGTCTTTGTGTCAGTTGGAGCTGAGGAAGCCCAAGTCAACATGGTTTTTCCTATCAAGCAGCTCCCTAAGCTGGTTTCCCTGTAGTACTGGCTCAATAATGAAAGATTAGTGGATCAGTAGTGGTGAATTTAAGGCATCTGAGCCGATGACTAGCATCAGTGAATATAGCTGAACCTGGGGGAATCTCCTTCACTCCATACTGTCATTGTTTTTGACACTTTTATTACTCTTCAACCTCTTCCAGGAACCTTCGCTGATTAGTTTGGTTTTCCAGTGATGTCACCGTGTCATGGCTGGAGCCCTGGGGACCACCTTTGTGACAGTTTCATGTTTATATATTCTTCCTCTCCACCGGGAAGTTCATACCTGAATGTGCGGGAACATCCTGCTGATGAGGAAAAGGCACTTTGATAAGCAAGAGGCCTTTCCCTTTTTTTTTCCTTTGTTTTGAGTGAGTTGCAGACGTCTGTCTTCAGTGATAAAGCTATATTAAAGGGAAACATGCAGCTCCCACACTAATAATAATTTTCCAAATTATGTTAATATATAATGGATATAATCTGCATGAATATATTACATGTCTTTATTATACTTCGGAGCTGTATTCACATTTCTGCTGGTTACTGGAAAAGACACACACTTAACTGCTCCTATAGTGCATTGCAGACAGAATCAGACTGGCCCACTAGAGTACCAGAGGATTATTTGTTGGGCCCAATCTCTGGAGCCATGGGGGGCCCCAAAAGTCCAGGAATAAAATAACTTTTGGAGCTGATCATTTGCTACTAGAGACTATTTCTTTGATTGATTCAATACCTAATAGACTTTATTAATGATATAGAACTTGCCCCAGAATAATTTTTGTGGCTGGGCCTAAGGAACGCCACTCCGACACTATATTGTCCAAAGTAATGTTGGAGCCTTAAAGGGGTATTCCCATCTTAGACAATGGTGGCATATCGCTAGGACATGCCCCCATTGTCTGATAGGTGCGGGTCTCACACCTATATCCAGAACGGAGCTGGGAGCACTGTGCCTGGAGGACCCTAGGTTTCCCGGGGTCCGGCCACCACCAGACGCAGCTCCCCGCTGCTCACATAGAAATGAATGGGAGCGCACCGCACATGCGTGGCCACCGCTCCCATTTATTTCTATGTAGCCGACGCTGGCTCGGCTATTTTTGGTGGCCCCATAGAAATTAATGGAGGGCGGCTGCGCATGCGATATGCCCCCATTGTCAATGATGGGAATAACCCTTTAAGTTTGTTGAGTTTATGTCCAAAAGATGATCTTAAAGGTGTTGTCCAATCAGAATAGGCCATCACTGAGGCCCCACAGATCAGCTGTTCTGCAGAAGCTTCGGCTCTAAAACTGCACTGCTACCTCCACTGTGTAGTGGACAGAGCCGGATACTGCTGCTCTCCTCCCACTGTAGTAAATGGGGCCATCACAGAAGTTACCAGCTCCGTCCACGGCACAACAGACAGAGCTGTAGAGCCATTGAAGAACATCAGATCAGATAGTGATGGGCCTGTTCTGTAGATAGGCCACCAATTGTAAAGGCTTGCAGAACCCCCTTTAAGGGCCATCCAACATCCATTCAATCACCTTTTTTACATCTAATAAATGGAGAGATTAACTGCTGTGCATGCAGGAGTTGGACTGATCATGCAGAAAATGTGAACAATTTTGTCAATGAAGAGCCATGGGTTTATAAGCATTGATTGTTTTGTGCATTTACACGGCTCAGTTGTCGTGGATCTGCATAATAATCATTTATTATAAATGGGAGATATCAGGGGGAAGGTAGAGAATGTGCTTCCAGTTGTAACCATTCATTATGAAGTCCTTTACCTCCTAGAATGTTTTTTTGATGCAGAATGTTCTGCTGAGCATTTTATAAATGTTCAGATCTAAGTTGCTAAGCAACAGACAATAGAAAGAGGGTCTTAAGGCCCATTCTTCACGCCACTATGACTTCTCCTGTGGTAGAGAAAGGGGGGTGTATAACCGTGCCAATCATTATTTTGGTTGGTTATCCCTCCAGTGCATTTGCAGTATGAACATTTAAAAAATATCTATTTTGCGTCCACAGTTCCTACACAGACCTATGTGTTTCCATGGCTACAGACTACAAACAGTCCCTGTGTAGCCCAGTCGTGTAGCCCTTCTCCCTTCCATCTGACCCGTAAGGCCTCTTTCACACATATGATGTGGATTGTGCCAGGATACGTTCAGGGTGCGTTCAGTGAAACTCGCACCATTTCACAAGCAAGTTCAGTCAGTTTTGTCTGCGTTTTGCGTTCAGTGTTTCATTCTTTTTTTCTTCAGCGCGATCAGATTTGTTGCGTTTTTCACGTGCGTAATAACAAACAGAAGATTAACAAACAACATCTAGCAACTCGCTCATGTGAAAGAGGCCCGAGTCCTCATGCACACAACCGTATTTTTCATCCGTGTGCTATCCACATTTTTTGACAGCACACTGGCCCGTTCATTTCTATGGGGCCATGCACACATCAGCATCTATTTGTAGCTCCGTTTTTCCGTTCAGCAAATTATAGAACATGTCCTATTGTGGTTTGTTTTGCAGAAAAAACTGCTCTTTTCTATCCATTATTTGTAGACAGATCCAGGCCTTACTGAATTTTTGTCAGCAAAACTTCTGGGGACCCATGGAAGTCCTGGTAGTCTGTATTCATGGGGAAACATGGATCTGTGTGGGAGCTGTAGATACAACACAACAGAACTTTTTTTTTTTTGGCCTCTGTTTTCCTGATTGAAATGGAAATGGGCCCATATACCTCGGGACCAGTGGTCTTGTACTGTATGTGGCCAGTGATTGGCTGTTGCCTTTTAACATGCAGTATATGGGCATGACCTTGAGGCGTTGGAGCGGAGGTGGTTCATGACGGTGATTTTAGTTGTTTTTTTTTCCATTATTACCTTTCCTTCCTTTTACAAAAAGAAAAAAAAAAGAAAATAACTTGAACCACCCCCTTAAGGTGACCATACACCAACAGAGGTCTTACAATCTACAATACAAAAGAGGATTGGCAACATTATTTGGATTTAGCACTCGGTTGCCCTGCTTTGTGTAGTAGGGGGCAGGTTTATACACTTCTGTTGACCATATAAATAAAGAATTGTCTATCCTCTTTGTTTCCCGGCTCCTCCATGCAGTGTGCAAGCAGCATTCAGCACTTAGCACCTAACTGCAGCCTGGATAACCTAGGATTTCCCATCTGGACAGACCTGCTTGTCTTGCTTTTTAATTTAATGTACAGGGAAGCTATCTTAAGAATTTACAACAATCGTAAAAGCTAAGGCTGGGCGTTCAATACCTGAGTTTTTGGCCTGAGCTAACAATTAGGATAGAATCTGCAAAATTCCCTTCCTTCTTCCCCCTACAGAATGTATTGATCGCAAACCCACCCCCATAACTTACTGAATTTTTAATAATTTAATAGCTATTTATAGATATTTTATAATATATATATATATATATATATATATATATATATTATTTATTTTTTTTTTTTTTTACTGTTGTATTTAATCCCTTAAAGGACTTAAGTATGTGATTGTATTATAGACTACAGTAGAATACTAATGCAGTCTATGGGATTTTTCACTAGGTAACCTGTCACCATGAAAATGCAGTGTAAAACTACAGGCACCATGTTATGGAGCTAGAGTTACTGAGCAGATTGGTATATACGGTTATGGTAAAAGATTCCGTACACCATATATTCCACTTTATAAAATACACTTTTTCCCCCAAAAGTGTGTTCGTGGGGGTAGGGGGGTGGAGAGAATAGCAATGCATCTTATAAAGCCAATACTGGTTTGTGCTTTCATTACACAAGTATCCAGGAGGTACGGGGAGTGATGAGTGAAGAGATGTACTTGCCGCTCCTTGGTCTTCCTCTGGGCTCTGCGCTGCATAGTCCTGACCTTTTTTTTTTTTTTGGTCTTATTTTCCTCCTCTAAATCCTAGCTGCATTTTATCATCAGGTGCGTCTTATAAGGCAAACAATACTGTAACTTGTATTTTATTCATTTAAATTTCTGCTTATTCTGGGCCCTGAAGCCCAGGAGGAGGTCCTATCGGTGATTGACAGCTATCTCTGTATACACATTCATAGAAGGAAGGCTGTCAATCATTGATAGGACTGGCTCGTTGACTTCAAAGCCAACAGCCTTCTCCTGCTCTCCAAGCACATCACCGTACATAGTAAGGCGGCTGTGCTTGGGATCACAGCTCAGCCCGTTCATAGCTCCTAGGCCATGTGACTAATAATGTGATATCACATGGCCTAGGGGTGGGCAACCTTCGGCACTCCAGCTGTTGTGAAACTATAACTTCCAGCATGCATACTTGCTCTACTCTTCTCAGAACGCTCACAGAAAATAAATGGAGCATGCTGGGAACTGTAGTTTCACCATAGCTGGAGTGCTGCACCCCTGCCTGCGTGATGGTCTTGTGCTGTTCAGATAGGCTGATCAGATACAGACCAATCAGATACTGATGACCTATCCAGAGGATAAGTCATCAGTATAAAAGTCTTGGAAAACTTCCTTAACGCAGATGATGTTTTTGTATGTGATTTTGCATTAAGAGTTAAAAGCTGCCATTGCATGTCCAGCCATGTAATACATAAACAGACCAGGTCTGCCAGAATTAACAAGCAGCAGAATCTGTATAAGCGCCTGCGCAGTAGAGGACGCTTATATGGAGGCAGCCACATGGGTAAATCTCATGGAAGCCTTGGATGTAGTGCTCTGTTTATACAGGGTACCCATGGGCAACGAGGGGGCGTCTACGAGCATGCTGTGGTAAGAAAGGGTTCATTTAAGCATTTCATATGTCATTACATGTCAACGTATGACATTTCAGAAATTTCAGCAGAAAGCATACTCTGGAACCAAACTCTTTGTATGTGACATGAATGTTTTATTTTTGCTTTCCAGCTGGTTATGTGATACACTTTTATATTGTGTTGCGTTTTTCCCCCCCCTCTTGCTCAATCGTCGGCTTTTTGTTATTACTGGCACCATTTAACATGACAGACTTCTTTAACTGCTTTTATGGGTCTGCTCTGGCACTTGTGGTTTCCCAATGATTTTTCTTTCCAAAACTCCTTGAATGTTCAAGCCGGAGCTTAACAAACCACAATTCCCAGTAACAATTCTTCTCCAAGTCACACTATGTACGTGTCTACAGAGCTGACTATTGTGAAGTGGAAGATGGCTTTTTCTTCCCCTTTCTCTACTTCTCTGAACTATTCTAGCTGTTTTGTTACATTACTCTTATGTGCAAACTTCTCTATAAGTTAAACCGTTTTCTATTGAGCTGGCATTATGCTGAAATATGACGGCAGTATTGGTGGCATTTCTTTGTACATGAAACAGGTTCCCTCTTGTCTGACTGTAGTAGATTTAAAGTGTATCTCCGATCAAACACTGTTAAAGCACGCCCAAATCCCTTATATTCAGGCTTGACTGTTTGGCCTAAAAGGACTAATCGTGCTAATGTCACCTGATTCCAAATATATATCTGTTTTATTTACTGGTGCCCCCATTTTTTATATAAAATTAACTTTTATGCTAATAAGGCCTCTAGGTGCAAGGGGCGTTACCCCTGCTCCTAGAGGCTCTGTTGATTGACAGGACAGGCAGGCAGAGAAGAAACACTCCATTCACCATAGCTTGCAAGGACCTTCAATGATGTCATGACCATGTGATCAGTCACATGGTTTAGGAGGAGACAGGCTGTGTGTGATTCTAACCATGTGACTGATCACATGGTCATGACATCATTGAAGGTCCTTGCAAGCTATGGTGAATGGAGTGTTTCTTTTCTGCCTGGTCCTGTCAATCAACAGAGCCTCTAGGAGCAGAGGTAACGCCCCTTTCACCTAGAGGCCTTATTAGCATAAAATAAAAGTTCATTTTATATAAAAATGGGGGCACCAGTAAATAAAACAGATATATATTTGGAATCAGGTGACATTAGCACATCTCTAATGTCAGCCTGATTCATACCGAAAAAAACTGGTGACAGAAACCCTTTAAAGGGAATCTGTCCTCCCAAACTAGAGTAACCGGTGTATGGAGTAACTTCATACTCCTTTTTTCTGGCTCTATACTCCAACAAACCACTAGTAAAATGTATTGAGAGGACTCCTGTGCTCACAGTGGAGTCCTCTCAATGCATTTACTGCTGGTTTGTCAAACACAGTATCTGAATGTGAGCGAGTATGAAGATATAAAAATTACATAAACTCTGTGTCACTTACACTATTCACCACTCGTTTCGAGGCAGGGGGTGTCAGGGCTGACAGATTTAAAAAGACTTCTGAAAGTAACCCTGTTCCATTGGCACTGCCCTCTGTATGAGCTCTTGTTGACCCTACACTATGTGGTTTGCCATTCATTGCCACCATCTAATGCAACATTTTCCCTCGTGATGGCCGTCACAGAGGAAGCATAAGGCTAGCTGACCCTTCCCTGGTAATAAAAACTGACTGCCTGGTGTTTTCTAAAGCTGATCCTGTGGAAAATATGTTTAAGGGTTTTGTCCAGGATAAGGAAAACATGGCTTTCTTCTAAAAAAAAAATTAAAAAATCATAGGTTTTGTGTTGTATTCCAGCTTGGCTCCTTTGAAGTCAAAAGGGCTGAGATGCAATACCACTCACAATCCATGGGCAGGTGTGGTGGTGCTGTTTTTGTAATCCTGGACAACCCCTTCAATACTGGGTCGGCTTCAATATGATAAGCATTGGTTTTTCATGAGACCTCCCCATTTTAAATTCCCTATTCCCTTTCCCTGAGTTCTAGGGTGTAGAGATACCTAACCAAGACCCTCAAGTGCACTGTACCTTAAATCCCTGGAAAAGGTAGTTTCCTGCTTAGGCTACTTTCACACTAGCGTTTTTAAATTCCGGTATTGAGTTCCGTCATAGGGGCTCAATACCGGAAAAAAACGCTTCAGTTTTGTCCCCATTCATTGTCAATGGGGACAAAACTGAACTGAAGACAACGGAATGCTCCTAAAAGCATTCCGTTCCGTCTTCTCCGGTCCAGGCATCCGCACCAAGACAGATCCGGAATGACCCCAATGCCCCAATGCAACCCTTTAGGTGCCGGATCCGTGCTGCCGCTAGTGTGAAAGTAGCCTAAGGAGACCCCTGCATAAGCCAGGACAAGATATCTACAGCAAATAGCGCTTCCTGTTTTGGAGGTCTAAACAATATACTACCACATTTGCCCTGTAATGGTCACCAGCATCCCTAGTGACTTGCTTGAAGGTTCAGCCATTAGACACTCAGCAATCATAAGAAAGTCCTCATTGAGAAAAAGGCTTGTCCATATGGGACAGCCCCTTTGATACTTACAAAGAACATCTTAGGTGAGTTCTCCTGACCTTGGTCCTCCGTGCTGCAACAGCAGAAAGATTATGTATTCATCTTATGACACCCGCATTTGTGTTTGTGATAGTCCAGGGTATTACTGGAAAAATCCTAAGTACCAAGTAGCCTGTTTGATGAGAGCAATTGCTGATAAAAAAAAGTCCCCAAAGTTACATTAAATCTGGGAACGTTTGGGCTGTTGGTCACCAGGTTTCTGGACAGTTATGAATGTAAATTGATTTCTTATGATGAATATATTTTCTGAAGTAGATCTAAAAATAAGTTTACTTCCGTACTAAGCAGGATAATGTGTAAATTAGTGGTCATGATGAGTAATATTTGAGAATTTTTGTTTTCTAAAAATATTTTTTACACTAATGATCCATTTCACAATAAAGTCATTGTTAAGGATTCCAGAATGTCACGTGTAATTTTTTTCTGCCAGTTAAAACCAGATATTGATACACATCCTTATTTTTGTAACCTCGTTTTATTTTCTCATTGTCCTTTTTTTAATTCTACTTCTTGAATATGAATATTGGGGCTAGCGTCTTGGCCAAGATGCTAACAGCATTTAGAGATCTGCTTTACGGCAGCCCCATGGGCCATAGACGCAATGGCCCGGAGAGAACCTTATTGATTTCTATGGGAGAGTATGCTAGGCATGCTCGGTGACCTGTACAGAGGTTATTATACAAGGAGAGAGAGATTATTTGGACCCAAATTGAACCAGTCGGCCAAATAGGACCTGAATTGCATTTTACAAAATTTACAAAGTGTAGTCAATTTCTGATGACACGTTCCCTTTAAATTGAGAGGTTTAACTACGTGTCTCTTTAGTATTTGGTTTGAGATTTTTTTATAAAGAAGCACTTTAGACAAAATTTTGATAATCTGCATGATATTGGCTGAATGTGTGGCTGACAATTTGTGTATGGGAGCCAGTAGAGACTCATCCAACATCAAACCTTCTGGAGTATTTTCATCCTGCACCAATGACAGAAGTAATTTGTCCTTGTTTCTATTCTTCCCCAAGAAGAATCGGGTCTGTTGGACTTTAACATGCCAGTTCTTTCTTCCTTTGGGAGACTTCCACATCCTTATTGAAATAGACATTCTAGTTTAAGGGGCAGTCAGGAGAAATATTGAGCTCTTAATGTACATTGCCTCCTTATGAGAACTTTGCGACCCCTGAGGCAGTATTAAAGGGGATATTTCATTTTAGACACATATCGCTAGACCTTACCCGCACTATATCGAGAACAGAGCCCCCTGAGGGCGCACTGCGCATGCGCAAGCCGCCCTCCATTCATTTTATGAAAATAACTATCCGTCGGCTCCATAGAAATGAATACCGGCATGCACGGACCCCCGGAAACCTGGGGTCCTACGTTCTGGCTATAGGTCCCAGCGGTACCCAATGGGGGCATATCCTGCGATGCCCCCATTAAGATGAGAATACCCTTTAAAGGAACCACAATTTCTACACCGCATTATGGATGCTGTCTTCAATCTCTTTTCACCATTTATCCGTCAACCCCCCCAACATTGAATGGAGCTTCAGGAGGCATGTATGATCACAGCTCTATACAAACTCTTCATAGAACTTGTGTAGTTAGGAGGAACGGGGGGCTTGGACCAGATTGTAGTGACCGGTGTGGGTCTCAGTGAGCTTACATTTATTACCTATCCTGTGCATAAGTGTTTTTTTTTGTGGGATGACTCCTTGAAATGTGTGTTTTTGATGCATCGCCTACTACTGCTTTAAGGATCCAACGTACCCCGTGAGAATTTTTTGGTGGTGAATAAGATTGAGGTATTCAAGTCATGAGCGGGGGGGGGGTCCATGTTTTGATAAGCAGGGTTTTGTTCACCGGTAATAGAATACCAACACAGGTATCTTATATCATTAGTTAAGCAAACCTTTGGTACCAGGAGTAGGAGGGAACCTGCCATCTCATCTGTGATTACGTGATTTTGTATACTACATAGTCTATTGTGTATTGTATTGAAAGCAAAACGTTCTAAGAGACTCCTCTGTGGCTCAAATGGTGCAATTATTCCAGAAGAAGTCTCATCTTTACATTGCTGAGACATACAGGGAAGGCTAATTCGGGCCAAGCATATCAATAACTGCTCCGCAGCACCATAACACTGCACATGA
>ONZH01002116.1:0-57616 GCA_900303285.1 Rhinella marina | reverse complement strand
AGATGCAAAAACAGCATAAAAATACTGTTTGAGAGGAGTTGGGAGGTAACAACTGGTAAGTAAAAAAACATCAAATAGGAATATTTGAGTTTATGCTTAGGGTTTGCAGAGAAACGAGGGTTAAGTTACTGTTATCACCCCATAATAGGAAATTCATATATTGGCAAAATACTAGCAAAGCACCCCCTCTTTGCTTTGGAAAGGCAACTGTATGTACTTAAATGCAACCCCAAATGTCCACCTCCACCATTCTTCACTGTTGCCTGCAGACACTCATTGTGCTGCTCTCCACTCCAGCCTTTTGGGAAATAACCTGCCTTCTGCCACATATTTGACTTATCATTCCAGAGCATCTGCTGCCATTTTTCTGCACCCCAGTTCCTATGTTTTCATGCATAATTGAGTTGCTTGGACTTGTTTCCACATTGAAGATATGCTCACAATTCTCCCATGAAGTCCACTTGGCTAGACTTCTCTGAAAAGTAGATGGGTGTACATGGGTCCCACTGATTTCTGCCAGTTCTAAGCTGATGGCACTGCTGGACATCTTCCAGTTTCAAAGGGAAGTAAGCATGATGTGCCTTTGATCTGCTGCAGTAAGTTCCTTAAATTGGTCAGGATTAATGGTGTCTTCAATCCTGAGAAATACAGACAGATGTTTATCCATCATGCAATACCATCAAAAAGGCGTCTGATTGGCTACAAGTTTATACTGAAGCAGGAAAACAAAACCAGACAAACATCCGATGTCATTAAGAACTATCATCAGCGTAAAGAAAAACAAGGAGTCCTGGAAGGGATGATATGGCCTCCGCAGAGCCTTGATCTCAACATCATTCAGTCTGTATTTGTGTGAAGGTAGACCGGTAGAAATACTGAATTTTCCCCTTACAGTGTTATGTCATACATGTATTTAATGCTATACATATATATATATATATATATATATATATATATACAGTATATACTGGCGTATAAGACTACTTTTTAACCCCTTAAAATAATGGCTACAGTGGGGGGTCGTCTTATACGCCGGATATACGGGGGCCGCACTGTGTGAGGTGTTTTTCTTTTCCCCGTCAGCGCGTAGAGAGCCCTGCTCTTAGCATACTGAAGTAGCATACTATTCTCTATATTCTCAGGAGGATTTTGAAGGCTTTTAAAGGGAAACTGTCATGCCAGCAAGACCTGTTACAATATCGCAGCTTACAGTTATGATCACCAGGCACTTGCTCTCTTGTTTGTTTTGCAAAGTTTTAGCTTTACCGTACATGTTTGAAACAACCTTATGTTTATAAGTGACAGTTTTGCTGCTATATACAGTACCTGCATGTCATATGCATTTGAATTAAAATTAACATGTTGAAATCAAAGCAGACTTTTTTTCATTTGGGAGAGGGGTAGTCTTATACAGTGAGTATATACCAAATTCTATATTTTTAGGGCAGAAGTTGGGGGTCGTCTTATACGCCCAGTCGTCTTATACGCCGGCATATACGGTATATATCTCAGCTTTGTAAATGCTTATGCAGCTGTGTAGAATGTCTATATCCTGGTATTGTGTCCAAGATGCTGCGGTGCAGTGTGTCACAAAGGAATGTGTGTATAATTTTATACCTTTTTATAATATATATATATATAAATTATATTTTCCTTTATACTCCATGTTGCTACAATGAAAACGTAGACATGTACTCTAAGATGGCGTCTGTATCCGAGACCACACCTAGAAGCTGATGTAATCTGTGCCATGTGACTTGTAAGAAATCAAGTTTCAATTCACCAGAAACGAAACCTGAGCGAGTGTTGGGACATGCCCCGATTACACAGCCTGCATGGGCTTGGGACAGGGAAGAATCATGTACTTAAAGAACCAATCAGAGAATGCCAGCTCTACCGGATGCAAGACATATATGCTTAATGCCTGCCCACTAACCGTGCCTTCCTTTCCTGTACATAAGTGCCTACGCTGTGAATAAAGCACAGAACTTCTTGCCGTGCTGCCACTGAGCATGAGCTGAGATCGAAACTGAACTGCGTGTCAGACTCTTTCTTAGTATGCTAGCACATGCTTGAATGATTTGGAGCGAGTGACCGACGAGTTTCTAATCTAACTGAATCTTCACCCCAACATTTGGCGCTCCAACGTGGGGCCAGGCCACCTGACCATCGGGGACCACCGATCCAGACCGGACCTCCGACGTCGGCCATCTGCCCACTGACCCGAGGCCTGATCAACCTCTTCAAAGTCACGGTAAGTGTACGCATACATATATGTGTCATTTGCTGTTGGCTGTCAGTGTACAGTTGTCTGGATAGGAAAGTCTATATGGATCGGTGTCTACGTTGATAGTGATACAACGGTTTTCACGGCTTATCACTGACTACTCGGTCACTCGTGGTTTTCCTTCTTATGTGAGCGGACAAGGAACGGACATTATTGATTGACTGCTTAAATCTGACTCGAACTATTGAAATTGGGCAAATTCACATAAAACAGTCGCAACATCCGACCTAGACGCAAGCTGCTAGTACGAGAAAGTAAACAGAGCAGGCGTTACCACGCACTGGACGCAGGCCGCTAGTCTAGTGGAGTGAAACAGAGCGGGCGTCAATATTTATGTGAGTGTCGTGATGATAGATATTACCCAGTGACCGCAACCTGTGGTTAGGGACCTGACTCTTGAAATCCTGTAACCTGGTATTGGTGGATTCAAGAGGTGGTTGTGGGGTCACATATCTGGCGAGTGGCCACGTAGATAAGTAATATCACCAGGTCATAAACATGTTGCGACTGTTTAAAAGAAAACATACCCTGCCGTGCACAGACGGCAGTGGACTTAGTTCGAGTCAGAGAAGGCAGGAGATACGTGAAGGAGGCTTCGAAGTTGTACAAACTTGCTGAGCTGCCGACCACTGGAAGGCTTCAGCCAAGTATATGGAGAAAAATATTTCCATTGCAAAATGGCGGATTTGGCTCCTAAAGTGAGACAATGGGAAAAAAAGGAAAAAAAAAAAAAGATCTTCTTCTTCAGTTTTAGTTACAGTCCCCCCTCCCCTTTGGAATTTATGACTATGACAATCCACTTGTTATGTCTGTGTGAATCACAAATCTGACCTTGTATGTTGCCAGAGAACCGACTAGTAGATGAAGGTCACACAGCCAAGTTTACTGTGAGCGATATCTGCTCTACTGATGTGATGATGAGGCCAAATTAAGGGGTTAAGTTGAGCACTCACAGTGAAGTGTTTGCGCTGGCATTAGGCCAAAAAGGAGTGAACACTGGACATTCGGCCTTGAATTTACAACATTATATTCTAGATGTTATGAAAACCAATGCGAGCATCAGCGGTAAATTATTAAATATAAGGATTTAGTCTGGGCAGAAGTGTATAATGAAAAGACAAATGATTACTTTTACATGCCGTCAGCACAGCCCCTAAGATGGCGCAGGTGGACCCTGCCGCGCTTCCGACGCAGACACATCCCCCTGCATATCACAGTCCCCCCTGGCCCCCTTAATCTCCCTCTTCAGAGGGGTGGACCTGTAAAGTACGTCAGTGCCAAAACCATGCCCACGGCTCACCTCCTTGTATTCAGTTATCACACAAGATGGCACGTCCTACACGTCCCAATTTCCGTTCCAGCAGCCATCTTAACTAATCCCATTCCCACTCCGGTGGCCATCTTAACTCCTGCAACTTCCTTTCCAGGTAGCCATCTTAACTGAGGGAACATCAGCCCCCGCCCAGTGGCCATCTTAGTTACTGGTATTCTCCATGACACGACTACAAGTGGGAAACAATGCACATAGATGCAAGTAGAAGCACAACGAGTACTCGACTTAGTAAATGAAGGATATACATATACCTGTAATTAATTAATATTGTTTAATTAGAAATCAGAGATTCTATAAATTAATAACTTTTGTTTTTCTCTTTCTAGCAGCTTGTAAATGTCCAAGAGTCGAGACAATAGTTTAACAATATGTTGTAGGAGTGAACAACCGAAGACAATGGTATTATGTGCCAGCAATCGATTCACTTAATGTTTCTTTCTACCCCCTCCGTACAGGATGGTTTTCTGTGTGTATCCGTATCCAGGAAAGCTGTGTCTCTGAGAGTTGACTCATTCAGTGGAATGTGAATGAATGTAGCTTGAAGTTGTACTTGTGTGTGGACTGTGCGTGGATGCAGCAGAGAAAATGAAGGAATGTGTATGATGTACTACATTTGTTTTTCTTTATATGCGCATTGGGGATTTTTATTTTTCCTTGGTACCAAATATTTTGACCAAACTTTACATTTTATTTTTGAAAACAAGGCAATGAAACGTTTATGGGCCCTTCATGTTTTTGTGTCTGTATTGTCAGATCTGTTTGTTTCTATGTTTGCTTTTTGTCGACTTGTTGTATGTCTAATGTACTAACATCAGAGATCTGACCTCATGGACAACCAAGACAAGACTGACTCAAAGAGTGCGACTGAAAGGGGTGGACTAAGGGGGGGAGGAGGACAATGCTGACGTCACAGATACAAAGACAGCCCATGTGCACATCTCCTAGTTACGAGTACTCTGTTCATTCAAAGGAAAAAAAAAAAAAAAAAAGGTCCAATCATGTCCATATCCAGAAAAGTTGGGTACTGCTACAAAATGTGCAGAATACACAATATCACACATTTAGTAAACATCAAACATCGTTAGGTATCTCAAGAAGGTTGGTTGTTAATAAAATATTAATGGTATTGTGTTTTATTTGGTTCAAAAGGTTTACATTACACAAGATACCCGGGTATTGGTATTGATTAATGTATTGAAATATGCAGGATTATTTGTTTAAAAAAAAAAAAAATCATGAGAGTTTGTTTTGAAGTATCCTTTAATTAGACCAGATTTAGAGTCTCACAAAAGTCCATTTTGATTTGACAGAAGACCTCTTTGGTCCCATTGGTAAGTGTTATTTACATATAGTGTTGGACCGACAAAGGTTCTAAGGACATTTGTTTATATGATCAATGATGGAGAGGAAACCACCTCAGCAACGGCTTATTCTAACATGAACTGAGTTTTTTGAGTTGACTTTTTGTTATGATCCAAGAAGATCGAAGAGGAAACGACCACGGAGAGACACTTCTTGCTAGTCCAACACACAGTTTTTGTTTTGTTTTTAGAAATCCAATGGTCCACAAATAGGTTTCTGTCAAATGATTAGGATAAGCCCAAGTACACAGGGGGGTGCCTGTTGGGTTTCAGCCTTGGTGAAGACTACATTTTCCCCCATGTCTGTCTAGACACTCTTGACAATTAGAAAATCAAAGATTAGGGAAAAATTCAGTCTTTAGGGGGGACTGTGAAGGTAGACCGGTAGAAATACTGAATTTTCCCCTTACAGTGTTATGTCATACATGTATTTAATGCTATACATATATATATATATATATCTCAGCTTTGTAAATGCTTATGCAGCTGTGTAGAATGTCTATATCCTGGTATTGTGTCCAAGATGCTGCGGTGCAGTGTGTCACAAAGGAATGTGTGTATAATTTTATACCTTTTTATAATATATATATATAAATTATATTTTCTTTTATACTCCATGTTGCTACAATGAAAACGTAGACATGTACTCTAAGATGGCGTCTGTATCCGAGACCACACCTAGAAGCTGATGTAATCTGTGCCATGTGACTTGTAAGAAATCAAGTTTCAATTCACCAGAAACGAAACCTGAGCGAGTGTTGGGACATGCCCCGATTACACAGCCTGCATGGGCTTGGGACAGGGAAGAATCATGTACTTAAAGAACCAATCAGAGAATGCCAGCTCTACCGGATGCAAGACATATATGCTTAATGCCTGCCCACTAACCGTGCCTTCCTTTCCTGTACATAAGTGCCTACGCTGTGAATAAAGCACAGAACTTCTTGCCGTGCTGCCACTGAGCATGAGCTGAGATCGAAACTGAACTGCGTGTCAGACTCTTTCTTAGTATGCTAGCACATGCTTGAATGATTTGGAGTGAGTGACCGACGAGTTTCTAATCTAACTGAATCTTCACCCCAACATTTGATTACATGAAGCGACAGAAGGATCTGAGCAAGCCTACATCCACAGAAGATCTATGGAAACAACTTCCTGTCACGCGAGGTCGGCGTCGCGCTCCCTCTGCACGACATCGCCGGACCTCTCCGCCCCCCTAGAGACGAGCAATAGGGAATTGAAGTGCTGGTCTTGTCTGCCAGCACTTCATGAGTTAATTCACTGTTTGGGTTTAGCCATGTGGTGCTGATCACACCACATGGCTACTTTACATTTGTTTGGACAGCTTGCTCCGCCTCAGGTCATGTGATGCTGGCCACATCACATGATCCTGGGCGGGCTATTTAAAGTTGGCAACTGCCTCACTCAGACGCCTGTGATTAGTTACACCTTTGATCAGTGCTCGTGCGACCTTTTGCTTGGATTGTTACTTGGATTTTGGACTTTGGATTCTGGACTTTGACCTCTCTTTCGCTTCACCCCTGGTATTTACATGACCTCCTGTGTTTGACCCGGCTTGCTGACTATCTATCATTGTGTTTGTTCCGTCTGTGTTTTGTCCGTCCCTTTGTTCCCTTTCCCTCCCTGCGCACTTATCCAGTGTAGGGACCGCCTTCGTGGTTGTACGCGGCTGCCTAGGGCCGATTGAGGCAAGTAGGCAGGGAAAGAAGGAGGGGTTTCAGTACAGGGCTCACCTACCCTTGTCTCCCCTCGTGACACTTCCGTACTGAGTTCCTTCAAAAACTTTTGTTACATTGCAATGTTTGTAAACAAATTGTTTTTCTGCATAAAAATTAATAAAATAAAATATTTTGTCTCGCAAAAACTGTGTGCAAGTATACTTAGAAGAACTGAAGCTGTTTTGAAGGCAACGGGAGGTCACTCCAAATATTGATTGGATTTAGATTTCTGTTGTGCTTATACATGCTGCATTTTGTTAAAAATTTACTATTAACACTTCTATTTTTGAAAGCATTCATACTTTGCAGCATTTTCTCCTCACCTGCCTAAAACATTTACATAGCACTATACGTGCAATGGGTTTCCCTCTAGGGGCGATCGGGTCCCAGTGTTTAGGAATGCTGAGTGGTGATGCAGCCTTAACAGTTTGTGTCACTGTGCTCCTACCTGGATAATGTCGCTCCTCGGGTTTAGGCTCTGTAGCAACAAAGGAGTTGTAGTTGGTCAAATAAGTAGAGTTCAGACTTGTAAAAGTTTAAAGGTTTTACTTGAATGAACTTGCAATAAACTTGTGTGATCCAAACAATACTTGATCTTTCTCTTGGCTCCAGCAGGCTAAGGGTAAACTAGCAGGTAAACTTGAATACTTTGCTTTCTCTCTCTCTGCTGTGCTATTCTGCAATTCTCTGGCTTCAGTTGAGTTACTGGACTTTCTAGAGGTTTTGATACCATTGAGTGGAATGCCTTTGGCTGTTGACCCCCTCGCAATACTCAATCTATGAACTGCAAGGAGTCAAGTTGCTTTACAAGCTGCTTCCCCTGAAAGACTCCTGCTGCAGGAGGGGAGAACATCCCCTCACTGCGCCATGTTGTCTCGTCTCTGTCCAACTCTCAACTAACTACATCTCCTTGCAACCCTTCCCTTGGTGGGAAGCAAGACTAGCCCACTTCTGGCCAAAAGGGGGAAAGAATGTAATGGTAAGTTCCACTCTGACTAAAGATCCCTGATACACTGCCACCTGCTGGACAACACAGGTACATTACATGAACACATTACATATAACAAAATGACACTTTGCTGCTGATGGTACAGTTGGTGGTGCAAACCAATACAATGTCGGCAAACAGCCTAGCAATAGGAATGTAGGAGTAGTAGTGTCCCTCTGGGCCACTACATATCATATAGTTAGAGATGAGGAAGTCAATTCTAAATTTATCAGATTAGACCCAAACTTTGTAAAAATTTGTGGTGTGTCCACATTCGAATTTTTGGTGATTCAATTTGGGCAAATTTTGGTTAGAGAGATAAAATAAAAAAATTAAAAAGTGGGAAACAAAAGAAAAATTATAAGTTCAAGGAGACCTCAGAGCAGCCAAATGCAAATTTTGCAGGCCAGTAGATGCACTTCGATTTGGGTAGAATCGATTCAGATTTGGACTGAAACTGTTGACCAATTTAGCTGATTTAAACCCTAATCGAATTTTAAGCGATTCACACAGATCTAGTTATAGTTTAATGTATGTGATTTTTTTGTTGTTGTTTACAATGGCAGAATGCATAAAAAGATTTTCTGCCATTATTGTTTTTTTATGTTGTTCATTATACATATATTAACTTTATTGTATGGCTTATTAAAAACATGTGGGCTTTTTGCTATGTATACCTAGAGAATGCTCTACCAAGCACAGGACAACCCGGGGGGAATTATTTAGGTTGTCTAGAACATTAAACCCTGGCAATCGATATGAGGGGCACAAATTCCGTGACTTCTTAGTAGGGCTTTCCGAGATTTTGAACTTATCCATCATGCAATACCATCGGGGAGGAGTCTGATTTGTTCCAAATTTATTCTGCTGCAGAACAACGATTCCAACATCTGGAGGATAGGTCATCAGTGTGTGATAGATGGGGGTCCGACACCTGGGACCCCCACAGATCAAATGTTTAAAAAAGCCACACGCTTGCAGAAGTGCTGCGGCCTTCTCGCAGCTTCACCTAGGCCATGTGACATCAATTTCATTGGTCACATGGCCTAGGTGTAGCTCAGCCCCATTTTAAAGTACTGTGAGCCTCAGTGCCTTTTCAAATAGCTGATCAGCAGGGGTCCTAGGTGTTGGATCCCCACCCATCAAATATAGTTCAAAAATCCTGGAAAACCCCTTTAACAGATAAAAGGTAAGGATTAAAGATGAGGATTGCTGCACAGTCCCATTCACTTATTTGATACCCCGCCCATAATCCATTAATCAGAAAGCACTGTATTTCCATGAGTTACAGATAGCCCAATAATTTCACTGGCAACTGTGTAATGCCTTATTTCTCCAGTGGTGGCGCTGCAGGGGACTTGAACACTTTCTGCTGATTACAGCTGATTTTTGGAGATTCCACCAATAACATTTTGTAATCAACTTATTTTTACAAAATAAGGGCTCACGCACATGATTGACAAAAACGTATTTTGTTTCCGTGCCCATTCCGTTTTGGTTTGCGGATAGTATGCGGACCCATACATCACACCGCATGCTGTCCACATCTGTTTGTCCGTTCTGTAACCCCACGAAAAAAGATAGAACATATCCTATTCTTGTCCATTTTACAGACAAGGATAGGCATTGTTAAAAATTGATCCACAAAAAAACGGATGCAATACGGATGTTATACAGCATCATCTGTATTTTTTGTGGATTGCAAAATACATACGGTCGTGTGCATGAGCCCTTACACTTACATCTCAATGACAATTGTGTAATACTTATTTTCCCCTCTGGGGGCTCTGCAGGGAAATTGAACACTTAGGCCCCTTTCACACGAGCGTGACGGATTAGGTCCGGATGCGTTCAGGGTGCATTCAAGAAAACTCCCACCATTTTGCAAGCAAGTTCAGTCAGTTTTGTCTGGGATTGCGTTCAGTTGTTCATTTTTTTCCGCGCGGGTGCAATGCCTTTAGATGCGTTTTTCACGCGCGTGATAAAAAACTGAAGGTTTACAAACAACATCTCTTAGCAACCATCAGTGAAAAACGCACTGTATCCGCACTTGCTTCTGGATACAATGCGCATTTCACTGAAGCCCCATTCACTTCTATGGGACCAGGGCTGTGTGAAAAACGCAGAATATAGAACATGCTGAGTTTTTCACGCAAAGCAGAACTGATGCTTGAAAAAAACATGTACACAGATCCATTGAAATGAATGGGTCAGGAATCAGTGCGGGTGCTATGCGTTCACATCACGTCATGCGTTCAGGGGCCTTACTCCCAGGTTCCCTAAACAGATTACAACACGAGGATAACCTTTGATCTGCTAAATATCATGAGACCCCTGAAAGAAAAACGGATAATCCAAAGGAGAGGACCCCTTTAACAGATCGAGCAATTCTCCATTAATATTAGATATGAGCAGAGATTTTTACATCTGGGCCCCAGCATTTCATATAGTCTCTCCTAACTTTCCGGTAGAATTTTAAACCCTCCACTTCTACTAAGGATCCCGTCTTTATGGAGATTTACAGCTTCTATGGGCAGAGGTCAGGAAAGGTGATCGTTTTTCACCTCTGCGGAAGCCTCTGCATTGATTGCTGTCTTTTTCAGTAAGAATAAAGACATAAACGAGCAATGTACATTATTGTCTGGGATTAAAGCTTCCAGCGCAGACCAGGCTTTGTTCTACTGTCACAGAACTTTCTATTTTCTCTGTTTCTTATGCATATAATTATTGTTGAGTGTATAAAATTTGCTTCTTTTTGTTGCAGTTGTGAGCGGTGTACTCCCACAGATATTAATTCACCCTGCATTGTGTATTTTCGTGATTTCCTTCTATTATGTAATTCTGAAAGAATGAAAAAAACGTGTTCTCCGAACAAAATAAAACTTAGTTTATCTCTTATCCATAAAAAAAGAGAGAGAAGAAATAAGATGTTTGATTGCGGACAAGTCAAAAATGATATTATGCTATTATCAGAAACGATAGGTGTTGTTATGATAGCCCGCTAGCTTAGCCCCTTCAGCACACCACGATATTCCATTTTTATTTTGTTTTATTTATTTTTTTGCATTTTTGTTTTTTACTCCCTGCCTTCCTGGAGGCATAACTTTTTTATTTTTCCATTGAAATAGCTGTATGAGGGCTTTTTGTTGTATTTTCTAATGTCACATTTGATATCACTTATGATGTAGTGGGAAGCTGGAAAGAAATTTCAAATGGGGTGGAATTGGGAAAAATACACAATTGTGTCAAACATTTTACGAGTTTTCTATGTGGTAAAACTGACCGGTTACCTTCATTCCCAGGGTCAGTACGATTACAGCGATACCTCATTTATATAATTTTCTTTTTATAATTTTATTTTATTTTTTTTTTAGAATTTTTTTCTGTTTTAATACTGAAAAAAAAATAAAACTTTGAAAAAAATTTAGTTTTTATTGCCATATTCTGACCTTCATAACTTTTTTTTTTTTTAGTTATGTCTCCTAACAACCATCAGTGAAAAACGCATTGTATCCAGATGCAATGCATTTTTCACTGAAGCCCCATTCACTTCTATGGGGTCAGGGCTGCGTGAAAAATGCAGAATATGGCTACATTCATGCGACCGTTGTGTTTTGCGGATCTGCGTATTGCGGATCCGCAAAACACTGATACCGGCCCATTTAGGTTACGCAATTTGTGGACCGTACATGCCGCGGCTAACATAGAAATGTCTATTATTGTCTGCAATTGCGAACAAGAATAGGACATGTTCTTTTTTTTTTTTTTTTGACGGGCCGTGGCACAGAGCACCGTGTGCTGTCCGCATCTTTTGTGGCCCCATAGAAATGAAAGGGTCCTGATTTGAGCCGCAAAATATGCAGATCAGAGGCCACAAAAACAACTGTTGTTTGAATGTAGCCTATAGAACATGCTGTGATTCTCATGCAACGCAGAAATGATGCGTGAAAAACAACGTTCATGTGCAGAGACCCATAGAAATGACTGGGTCAGGATTCAGTGCGGGTGCTATGTGTTCATTTCACGCATTGCACCTGCGCGGAAAACTCGCTCGTGTGAGAGAGACCCAATACTGTTAATAGATGGGTAGAAGCAGCACTGCTATACCTGCAATGAGGTTTTAAGTGTCCATGTTTATATCCTCCTCCGAGTGGGATTCAGTGGATTCAGCGGTGCTGGCTTTGTGGTCCCACAGTAATCCAAAATTAATTTAGTAATCCGCAGCACTCCATCAATTGTTTCAAACCAGTGTGATCTTTATTGCAAAACCATCATGGCAATTCACAGCAATGGCGACGTTTCGGCTTCAGTCAGCCTTTCTCAAGCAATGGTTAGATACAAAATGCAGCAAGTTATCAGTGTAGGCGTGTATCTCCCAAATGGGTGTATCCTAGCCCTCTAATATACATATTCATCATCCTCTCCCTCATTGTGTATTCCAAATCCTACATACATACAAATAAGTTCTACTCAAGAAATATAATCAGTACATGTGGTAAAGTATATAATATACTAGTATTCTCACCCATAATAATTGATCTCCCTTGTAAATCCTCCAAGCACATAAGAGACGCTTTCCTCCACGTGCAGCGTCGATCCCACACTCCCGCGCATGCGCCGGGGAGGGCGCGCTCGCGTCAGAGCGTAATAGGCTAATATCATTTGTGACGTATGCCTTATGGAGGCCATCCCACCAAACCCGTTAACCTGTCAGTCGACGCTGCCATGGAGACCATGTAAACAATCTCCATCGGCACCGTCACAAATGATATATCACAAATGAGAGACCCTATACTGCCACCGATTGCCCAATACGATTCTGATTTTTAAGAATGCTTAAAAATCATTGTTTGCCAACGGCAGATCATGCTGTCTAAGGCCTCGTGCAGATGACTGTATGTATTTTGCGGTTCACAGAACTGCAAAAAATAAGGATGACGTCCATGTGCATTCCATATTTTGGGGAATGGAACAGCTGGCCCCTAATAGAACAGTCCTATCCTTGTCTGTAATTCGGACAATAATAGGACATGTTCTCATTCTTTGTGGAACAGACATACAGAAACGACATGCACACGGAGTAACTGTCTTTTTTTTTGCGGACCCATTAAAATGAATGGTTCCGCATACGGTCCACAAAAAAAATTGAATGGACAGGGAAAGAAAATACGTTTTGTGTGCATGAGCCCTAATTGTGACCTGCTGCCAGCAAAACGCTAGACAGTATGGGGACGAGTGATGGCATAGCGATCGTTCCTCCCCATGCTGAGGAGAAGATCCTTGCATGTAATACCAGAGGTCTCCTCCGCTAGCGAGCAGGCGATTGCTTCTCTCCCGACAACCGCTTGCTCAATCGGTCTGTGTAATACAGGCTTTAGGTTTCTGCCACTCTTGCATTATGTGTCCAGTGGTTCGGTGATTGCGTGGTTGTTCCTAGAATAATCCTTTCACAGCACAGCACACATGGAAAGCAAGAGAGATACATTATATCGATAACAGATCTATACACAGCAGGCTGCTGATAGTTTCCAGGTGGTAACATATAAATGAAGAACAATCGAACGCTTTGGGAAGCAACAGGATTTTGCAATGCGTTTTATTTGATTTGCGTTGTTTGTGATGAAAAATTTGTATGCTTTATTTACCAGTCCTTTTGAATTTACTTCTGGCTTCGGCCTTTACTGCATAAGAACTGCCCCAAAAACTCCTCAATTTTTTTGTGAAAACACTGGGGTATATATACCATATAATGGCATTTGCATCTACAATCCATTGCCCAATATGCCACTTTTACTGGTGCATGTGCCTCGCATGGCACATATTAGAGTGGTTTTCAAGGTGTTACATATTGAAGGCGGTTGGGCAGAAAGGGGCGGGAGGGGTGTAGGTTTTAAAAGGGGATCAACGGCGGGATAAAGGGCCATTTTTAGGGGACAGAAGAAGTGCAGCAGCCGCCATACACCCACCCACCCAAGGGTTGCGGTTGGCTGATGGTGAGTGTGGTGTCGCGGCATGGATGGGGGTTAAGCTAATGTTTTTTCATTTTTTGGGGGTGGGTTTTTAGTTTGGCTAGGCAGGAAATGGTCTTTTGTCATAGCGGCCGAGGCAGGGGCGGTGGTGGGTCCTTGGAGTTGGTGGTTATAACGGCTCTGCCGTGGTGGGGAGGGAGCCAAAGGGGGCTCTGGACTACCCAGGTTTTGGAGTCTGATATGGCAGGTATCTGCCCACGTTTGGTGTCCAAGATTACCGGGTTCTGCCGTTTTATCGGCTAGAGGTAATTTGAAGGAGGGGCGGGGCAGTTACCCATCAGGTTTACGGGGCTCCAAGGACCTTCTCTGTGTTACCATGTTAATCAGGGTTTCTGTGGTTTCAGGAGGGGAAGGCCTTGGGTAGGTTGTTATTTATGTTATTTATTTTATTTATGTTTAATAATAAAATGGCTGCTGTGGCCAATAAAATCCACTCGAGGTGTTGTGTTTTATTGGGGAAGGAAAAGGGAGAGATAGGTAGTGTGAACGACTTGACAATACATTAGTCATGAGCCCTTACTGTGATAGTAGAGCATAGTCAGCCCATTATAATCAGTGACCAACCATGCAGCCCCCAATAACAATCCAACAGAGCCAAGATAAACCCATTTTATTATAACATTGTATCATATTCATATTGCATATAGTCCCCTTCGTTGGTTATTACACCTTGTAAAGGATATTGATCCTAGGGATCCGGTGAGACCTTTATGTGAGTCCATCGAGTGGCCAGGTGCAATAAGCAGCATGTAAGAGTGCACAATTCACCACCGTTAACTAATATATGTCACTTCTATGTATTCAGCTCTACGGCAAATCAGTCAATTAAGCCCTCCCCAGAGACAGAGCCAGCTGTATGGGTTATACCGTACCATTACATACAGGGAATAGGCAAAGATCATGTATTATACAAACATAGAGGATAACGATGGGATGCTCAGATCCTGATGAAAAAAATATACAGTACAACACTGTAAATTAGCATCGCCTCTCAATCAGGCTAAAAGACTTCTAAAATCCCTTCAGGGACCAGGTTTATTACATGTGATAAACCTCCACTAATACATGGGAAGGATATATCTAGTAATTGCTTAAGATATTCTTAATTATTAGAAGCATACCAGAATATTATTACATTTCTAGATCACGTATGTTATATTAAACTGGGCCACCAGGGATGGAAACCACCAGACCATCCAAGGGTTTGAGACCTAAGCCTGAATACATAGAGATGGACACCAGATCTTGGAGCAGGACACATGAAGCTAGATCACCAGGCAGGGATGGGTTTAACTTGAAGGAAGTTTAGGTAACTACTTTCACCACCAAAGGGTCTCGAGCAGCACTGAATAGTTTAGAACCTGGCACAGTAACATGCCAAATTATTGTAGGTAGCACCAGGCACTGTTCAGGGGACTTTCAGAGTGGGAATGTTGTGTTGCTAAAAAAGGTGAAAATGTACTGTCAATGTTAAGAACCAAAGATGTCTGGGTGGTAAATTCCACAGAGGTGAGCTGTAGCACAGTCTGACAGACCTGGCCTTCTATTTATATGTGGCATAGAATAAAGAGGGATGCTGAACTTTGGAACACGTACAATTTGATTATATTCCTATTTTTACACAACAATCTGCTTATCTGTTGAATTGTTTCATAAAACTAAAGAGAAAGCTTGTCTGTCCTGCTTCACCTGCCCACTTATAGACAAAAGGGGTCATAATAAGCCGGTCTTAATAAGCCCCTGCACCAAAGTTATGTAGAGGAGATAGCAGGGAAGATAAATTACCCTCTGTGTGTTCTGCTTAGCCTATCCACACAGAGGCAAAAACTGTGAGTCCTGCTTTCTCTACCCACTCATAGATAGAGCCTGTGAGTCCTGCTTATATCTCACACTCAAAGAGAAAGCCTGTGGGATCTGCTTCCTCCTCCCACCCATAAAGAAAGACTGTGAGTCCTGCTTACTCCACCACTTAATAGAAAAAGCCTGCTTCCTCCTGACCTACTCATAGCCTCCTAAGCATTGTAGGTCTGTCCACTCCACGCATGCTAAGGCCTTCTGCTTGACTGTCCATCTTTTTCCAGTCAAAGGTCACACGTATCTCCTCTGGCTCTTAAAGGGTCAGTGTCCACCCACATCAGTCTTCCCCAGCCAATGGTCAGCCATCTTAGGGTATTTAAGGCACCTTATTCTATAGGAGGGTGCCTAAGCTAAAGGTTCTAGTTGTCTAGTCTCCTGCTAAAGTGTGTCATTGTCTTGTTTTGCCTCTCTATGCACTGACTTCTGCATTTGACCCTTCGCTGCCTGACCTGACCTCTTCGTGTTCTCTGTACTGACCCTGAGCTGCCTGCCCTGATCCTTGAACTGATTTTGGATTGCATGAACTCTGCCTGTCCTGACCTTGGCTTGTCCCTGACTCCTCAGTTCTTCGCACAGGTGCCTCTTGACCCCCCATGGGTTAGCAGCCTCTGAACTGAGATTACACCAGGAGGTAGCTAGCTGGGTCCCCTGCAGTAAAGTCCAGATCCTTGTACTGGGATTAAAAAGTGAAGTCCAAGGTGGTACTTAGATAATGCACTTAGAAGTAGCCCCAAGCCAAATCAGTTCAGTAGGCACAGTGAATCCACATCTGTTTCATTAACACATCCTCTACCTACTAATTGAGAAAGCCTGTGAGTCCTGCTTTAACCATACATACATGAAGAAAGCCTGTGAGTCCTGCTTTAACCATACATACATGAAGAAAGCCTCTGAGTACTGCTTTAACCATACATACATGAAGAAAGCCTGTGAGTCCTGCTTTAACCATGCATACATGAAGAAAGCCTGTGAGTCCTGCTTTAACCATACATACATGAAGAAAGCCTGTGAGTCCTGCTTTAACCATACATACATGAAGAAAGCCTGTGAGTACTGCTTTAACCATACATACATGAAGAAAGCCTCTGAGTACTGCTTTAACCATACATACATGAATAAAGCCTGTGAGTCCTGCGTTAACCATACATACATGAAGAAAGCCTGTGAGTCCTGCTTTAACCATACATACATGAAGAAAGCCTGTGAGTCCTGCTTTAATCATACATACATGAAGAAAGCCTCTGAGTACTGCTTTAACCATACTTATATGAAGAAAGCCTGTGAGTCCTGCTTTAACCATGCATACATGAAGAAAGCCTGTGATTCCTGCTTTAACCATACGTACATGAAGAAAGCCTGTAAATCCTGCTTTAACCATACATACATGAAGAAAGCCTCTGATTACTGCTTTAACCATACGTACATTAAGAAAGCCTGTTAGTCTTGCTTTAACCATACATACATGAAGAAAGCCTGAGTCCTGCTGTAACCATTCGTACATGAAGAAAGCCTGTGAGTCCTGCTTTAACCATATGTACATGATGAAAGTCTGTGAGTCCTGCTTCCTTTTGACAGCTTTTTCTGTATGAGACCTGTCAGTAGATAAACAGCTCTTTACATGAAACCATTGAATCCAACAATAGAAAGCCATATATCCCCAATCTCTTCATCCTTCCCCACTAACCTATGCTCAGATAGGGTAGTATAGGAGACATGACAGATCGGCTTTAAAGGGACTGATAATCAAAATACTTTAGGGAACTGCTCTTTATGTGGCTCTATGATACAATCATATAGGCTCCCATAGGTAAATTATACTTTACCGTGCTCATTTCCTGACAACCCTTCTATTTTGGGTAGGGGGCGGGCAATAAGCCATTGCTATAAAAAAGCCAGAGAAAGAATCATTAAAATAATAAAATAAATTGCAGTCATTAACAGATGTTTTTCTCTGCTTCTTCATCTCGGCTCCTCATGGCACGCATAGCCCTGGGCATAAGCAAACTGCCTGGATGATATTGATTGCTCTATTAATTGCCTATATCTTGAGTTGTCATCCTGGATCATCTTCTCCTGCTGTAAATCTAAGTTGTGACTTTACTTTTTATACCTTAAGGGGATTTCAAGACCATTTCATCCAATTAATCATAATTGTGGGAATTCCATGTCTGTAATCTAAACGAAGGCCTAAAGCGATTTCTGAAACTTTAGGATAGACACACAGTTCAGGCAGAAACCTCCAGGTCAATAGATTTTCAATATTAGATATCAGGCTTTAACATCAGATTTACAGACTTTACTGTCCTCCTTCTTTAGCAAAGAGTACAATTCATGGTTAAAACTTCTCCTAACACTGATCAGGCAAAAACCTACAATGTCAGGTATTGTGCATTAAGATCAGGTCTGCATTTTCAGCATGGGGCAGGATGCGGAAGCTGAAGATGATACCTTCATGCTATCTTGGGAGTTGTAGTTTTACCATAGCTGGAGTGCCGGAGGTTAGCCATCACAGGACTAGAGATTGGTGGAGCCCAAGAAAGTGACTAAGCCATTGGTTATCCATCTATTAAAGGGGTATTCCAATTAGCATATTTTTTTTAAAAAAAAAAGGTCAGAATAGGTTAAAAAATAAAACAGAAAGATTACTCACTCTCACCGATCCTCCGCCACTAACTTTCTGACACTGCTCCAACCTCCACTGCTCTCCATTTCCTGGTACTGGCTCAACATGCCAAGAAGAAGTGCTTAGCCAATCACTGGCCTTAGCAGTGACATGTCTTAGCCTGTGATTGGCTGAGGGGGCATTTGAATCACTGGAAAACCCCTTTAGCTCCTACTTTCTCAAACCACAAGGCTAAGCTGGCAATAACCTATTTACCTAGACGACCAGTCAAATTGGAACTGAGGGAATCGGGTACAGTATTACCATGTCCATTATCCTAGATAACCAGGGGTATTAAGTCATTCCACCCAGGGATGGGATTCAAATTTTTAACAACAGGTTCCCTACTCAATGGCGGACAAGCGGCATCACGACACATGTTTACATATACATCATATATATGCAACACACATAAATACACCATATATACACTACACACACAGACCACTCAACTTTTAAAAAGCCTACGGACCTAGACTATGGAATGGAAGCACTCATCTCCAGCTGTTGCTGTAATTTTAACAACCAGATCTGGAGAACCTGAGGGAACTGGCTGATTCCCATGCCTGCTTTCACCACCTAGGAAACTGGTGTTATATTCTTTACTATCACAGACCACCAGGGAGACTGCATTAGCCCATCCATTTCTTTATTCAAATGTCCACCACTTTAAATCTCCAGGTATTGACTTCTTTACTATCCCAGACCATCATGGAAGCTGATTTTATGGCATTAAAGGGAACCTGTCATCTCCGAAACACCCCCTGAACTAGAGTAAGCGGTGTATAGTGTAAGTGACGTCGAGTCCGGTTATGTAAGTTTTATCTTCATACTCACTTCCATTCCGACGCTGTGCTCCCACAAACATGCAGTAAAATGTACTCACTGGACTCCGGTGCTCACTCACATAATGGAGAGGACTCAAAGAAGAGTCCACCGAGTGCATTTTACTGCTGGTTTGTGGGAGCACAGCGTCAGAATGGAAGTGAGTATGAAGATAAAACTTACATATTCGGATTCAGCATCACTTACACTATACACCGCTTACTCTAGTTCAGGGGGTGTTTCGGAGATGACAGGTTCCCTTTAAGTTAGTATTCCCTCTATGACATTTCTATGTATGCTTTAAATGTCTGTAGATCTCACCACTCATAAATGAGAATGCCCTGACTGAAGATGTGCCTAATGAGGTGGCAACTGCCCACCACATTTACAGATGTTTCCATCCTTAAATTTCGTGAATTTTGCTTAGGACTCCAATTTCTCATGATACAAATTTAATACAATATTGGAACATGCTAGCAAAACTCTCGATAAGCTATGATGAACATCACAATCTCTGGATGGCCATATTTAGCATGGACATCTCCTGATGTTTTTCAAAGGTAGTCGTATTGTGCAACACATCTTGGACATATGTCAAGCCAAGAGGAAAAGTGAAAACTGAACGGAGAGGCTGATCATAGGTGTCACTCTCTCAGGTCTTTAGAAGTTGTATAAAAGTCCAAGAATCCTCGATGTGGATATGCAATAAATATCTTTAGTAGGAAGATCTTTTTGACCCACCACTACCATAGACGTTTGTGGAAGCTGACATTTACCCTTCCATTACCCTAGACCACCAGGGATAGAAGGATTCGAGTTTGATCACTGTAAAGAAAGCATGACTGCTCAAGGTAATTG
This sequence comes from Rhinella marina, assembly GCA_900303285.1. NCBI lineage: Eukaryota > Metazoa > Chordata > Amphibia > Anura > Bufonidae > Rhinella > Rhinella marina. The sequence continues at coordinate 37,677 of ONZH01002116.1, read as the reverse complement.
ATATACTACATATGCATTTGTTTCTTACACCATCATGTATCTTCACAAAGATTATATAAAGGTCTTCGTCAAGGAAGGAATAACATGGTGCTAGAGGTTTTTATTTTTAATATTCAGTGTGCATTAGCAAGCTCTGACATATTTGAAAGTGTCTCACAAGCTACAAAGTTTGCGAACCTCTGCCAAAGACCAGAGAACCTTGCCTTGACCCCTCTACTACCCATGACCACCAGGGAAATCTGAAATATTTCTTATTTACACTTGTTCAAAACACAGTTTGTCCACAAAATTCAAAAGATTTACTTTTTTATATACCTTTTAGATTGTAGGTTCTCATTAATTAGTCACACCAGTTTATTTGCACGTCCTAATAGGAACATATGGTTTTTATCATCCCCCATTAACAATCTGTTACAATTCTACAGAGCAATTTTGCACCTGGGTGATGGATATTGTTAGTGATAATGCGTAGCCAGAGAAGATGTTAGTTGACAGTGTTTTAGGATGTGATATGTCAAGTCGCACATCATCCTCAGTCAGTTCTTCTTCTGTGTGATGTGCTATATGTGAAGAGACAGAGACCTACCGGCTAAAAGATTTAGGTCAGATTTGAATAGCAAATTCCATACAGTTTGGCAGATGTAAGCTGACAGTGCGGGGAAGTGATACGTGTCACCACGCTCCAAACACATGGTTTTTATTCTGAAGTTGCAATTACTCTACCAAGGACATTTCACAAGTTTCGTCTGTTTTTACAAAATAATATCTTACTAGCCAAGATTTGTCACGTACGACAGAAAGCGTGCTCTGCTTCCCTACAGACACAGCGATATGACTGCAAAGGTTCATAGACGTTCTTCTAGATGGTGATTGTAAAGTGACTATGACCCTCTTTGGTAGTATGAAAGGGTAGATGGAACAATATATGTGGAATGTGTAAAATATTTTATCATGTAAGGACTGTAAGAAAAGTATGGCTTTAAAAAAAAATTTAATTTTTTTTTCAGATTTTACATAATTTATTAATTACAATATACTGTTACAGGATAGGTGATAAATGTATCATCACTACAGGTCTGACCACTGTGACCCCCATCAATGAAGAGAATGGTGATCCCTAAATTTTCATTGGTAACAGGTTGGTAATGCCTTTGAGTAATCATGACTCGGCTCAGAATGCATTCAGCTATCTCTGGTGGAGCCATAGAAGTGAATGTAGCAGTAGTCACGCATGATTACTGAAGGCCCTACTACTGAGATCCTCACAATCATGAGAACAGGTGTCCCTGAGTCCACTGTGTGAATAAAGAGGACTCAGGAACGCCTCTTCTCGTGATTGTGAGGACCTCAGTAGTAGGGCCCTCAGTGATCATGTACTGTTGATAGGTTGATAAATGTGTTTTGGCTACCAACCCCTTTCAACATTGAACTATTGCCCAAAACTCTTTTTCCAACAAAGCAGGCCAGAACATGTTAAGAATAACAATGGATCTTTTCTGACCTCCATCAATCCCCCATGCTGACATTCTGATGCTGCTCTGGTCCCCGCTGCTCTGCACTTCCTGTCCTGGCATGACACAACTGAAACACTGGGAACTTCTTGCTCAGCCTTAGCATTGACCTGCCTCAGCCCATAATTGTCAGAGCAAGTCTTTACTAGTAATTCTGGTGTGTCCGGTCAGGACAGGACATGCAGAGTAGTAGGGACTGGGGCAGGGTCGGAATGGCCATGGCTGAGGACCAGTGGAAATGAGTAGTGTTTATTGTTTTTGACATGTTTCTCCAGACCAAACAAAACATCACAGGCACTCATCACATCCGGGCACGGCCTTGCTCAGATTCTTAACACAAGTATCTGAGGTCCAAGTCAAAGTAGGGATCTGTTTTGGGAGTCTGGATTAGTTAGGAGAGCTGAACTTCAAATTATGTTAAAGGTCTGGTCTGGGTTAGGAGGTCCTCCTAGTTCCACATCTACGGCACGGACATCTGGCCGCCTGATCCGGCAGAGAATGATGGGAATCAGACAGACAATAGCCGCAGCGAGCAGTGGTTTGTGTTCTGCCAATTCTCTGCATTTTTGTTGGAATGAGGCCAGACCTCCACCGGACCCCATGGGGATGGGGGCATTCTCTGCCAGAACAGCTGCTGAAATACACATGGACAGATGTGAAAGTAGCCTTATGATTGACTGACTCACTCACTGATCAGCATCAAGAACCTGGAGATGCCACCCAGGTGCCACCCAGACTTTGAACCCAACATCATGATGCTAGCCAGCATAGCATCAGGATCTTGTGTGCTGGGCTGGAACTCCTATAGTACACCTTAGCAGTTGCTCAAAGGAGACCGTGCTCCTTTCTTTCCATGAAACTGGCTGTTTGTGCAGTAAAGAGAGCCAGGATCCCAGAACAGAACTGAGCAGAGCAGATAAATATGTATTTCTCCACAAGTACCATGGCTGGGGGGGGGGGGGGTGAACAAAAGAACAAAAGAAACGGACAGGCTATGTGTACTGTATTTTTGCGTGGTTGCTAAGAAGAGTGGAAGTGGAAGAAAATATGTCTACATTGTCAGACAATATAAGGTTTGTTTGTAGCCTGTAATAGTAGAGACAGCACGAGAGCTATATGCAACAAACAATTGGATATATCTCTTAATATTATAAAAATGAGTTTCTGGCTGTCTGTCTGTATGTTCTCTATGCGCGACCAAACTACTGGACCGATTTTCACCAAATTTGGCACATCAGGTGTCCGGGAAGGTTGTAGACCAGGTCTCAGCTCTCTCAGCCATTTCTATTCACTGCTTTAAAGGGGCAGAGCGCTGTGGATGACACTGTTAAAGTGATGTTATGTTTTAGAATAATTTTAGACTAAGACCGTTCAGTAGTAATAAAAGATATTTTCTTCCACTGCTACCCATTGCGTGTCCTCATAAATTACCATGGCATCGACCTGTAATTTAGGCCGCTCTCAAAAGAAGCACTTAAAACCCCCGCCCCAGGTCTCGCTAAGCCACTGCCCTGGCTCTGTCAGGCCACTCCCACTCCGCAGCCAATGGGGATTGAAAAAATAAAGGTAAAAATCAACTTCTGTCAGCTGCAGGGATGGGTGGGAGGGTAAATTTCTCTCTGCAACGACACACAGAAACATTAAATGAAATAGACTAATATTAGACTACGACCGTTCAGTAGTAATAAAAGATGTTTTCTTCCACTGCTATCCATTGCGTGTCCTCATAAATTACCATGGCATTGACCTGTAATTCAGGCCACCCTCAAAAGAAGGATTTAAAAGCAACCCCTCCAAGGTCCAGCTAAACCACGCCTCCGGTCAGGTCATGCCCCCTCCCACTCTACTGCCAATGGGGATTGAAAAAATGAAGGTAAAAATCAACTTATGTTACATAGTTTAGTTTAGTTTAGTTGCATTGACTTTCTCTCTGCAACGACACACAGAAACATTAGATGAAATAGACTAATATTAGACTACGACCGCTCAGTAGTAATAAAAGATGCTTTCTTCCACTGCTACTCATTGCGTGTCCTCATAAATTACCATGGCATAGACCTGTAATTCAGGCCACCATGAAAATAAGGACTTAAAACCTCCGCCCCAGGCCTCACTAAGTCACACCCCCGACTCGGTCAGGCCACGCCCCCTCCCACTCTGCAGCCAACAAGGATTGAAAAATTGAAGGTAAAAATCAACTTCTGACAGCTGCAGGGGTGTGAGGGAGGATGACTTTCTCTCTGCAACGACACACGTGCGAAGCAATGTTTTCTTCCACTGCTACCCACTGTGTTTCCATATAAATTACCATGGCATTGACCTGTAATTCAGGCCACCCTGAAAAGAAGGACTTAAAAGGTCCAGCTAAACCACGACCCCGACCCGGTCAGGTCACGCCCCCTCCCACTCCACAGCCAATGGGGATTGAAAAAATAAAGGTAAAAATCAACTTCTGTCAGCTGCATTGACTTTCTCTCTGCAACGACACACAGAAACATTAAATGAAATAGATGAAATATACCCAGGCGAAGCCGGTCCTTCTGCTAGTATGTTATATATAGTGGATATCAAAGCTGTTTGTATTTTAGAAGCATTGATATGCAACGTGCGGCCTCCCTCCAGGGCCCGCTAAGGATATCGCCATGCTCACTCGTTCCAGGTGTTGGAATGCCAAGTGGTATAATTGTGTGGCCTAGAATGTCTCTGGTGTGTCACGCTGCTCCTATCAAGAAACGGCTGGAGCCCAGGCTTTGGCTCCGGTTGCAATACATAGGGGGAATAATTGAGGGATGTAGTAATAAATGAGTCCAGACCTTGTAGTAAATCCAACGCAGCTTTACTTAAGTAGAATTGCATCCAAACAACAATCTTCTGGCTTTGTCTTGGCTTCCAGCAGGTTTTAGCATTTAAACTGGCAGGCAAAATCACCTGCTCTAATTCTCTGTAGCTCACTGCTGTACAAACAAGCTGTCTGTGAATTTGGATTACTTCAAAGGCTACACTTTCCACCTTGGTCGGACTTATCTTAGGCAATTTGGAGTTTTGTCAGCTCCAACATGGAGTCTGAACCAGAATTGTCAGACCTTCCTCCAGCATGGGGTAACTAGAACTAACTGGATCTAACTGGTTCCACCCTTACTGCAGGAAGTGAGAACAGTCCACTTCTCTCCAGAGGGGGCCAGAATGGCATGGAATGGTCCATTCTGAGTAAACTGTATAGTACAGGGGTGGCCAACCTTACAGACACAAAGAGCCAGGAAAAAAAACGTAAGACTACCAGGAGCCACAAGCCATACACGAGTCACCGTATTTTCGACCTATAAGATGCACCTAGGTTTTAGTGGAAAAAAATAAGAACATTTTTTTCATCTGATCTTATTTTTCATTAGCAGAGAAAAAAGAAAAAAACATATTTTTCATCAGACTCATAAATCAGACCCCCAATCCTCAACTGACCAAAAATATGATCCTCAACACAAATCAGACTCCCAGTGTCAGACCCTCAGTGCTCAGATCTCCTCCCATGCTCAGATATGCCCCCCCCATGCTCAGATAAGACCTCCCCCATGCTAAGTTCAGGACCCCCCATACTAACGCGCACAACATCAGGTCATAGTTCATGTCTCAACTTGCTATGTTCTAACACTGTGCGCATCAGGATGTAGTGAAGAGTGAGCTGGAACTGCAGAGTAGTAACGGTGCTCGATCAGGAAAGGAGATCCGAGCATGGGGTGGAGAGTGTGGCGGCCTGACTGCTTTCCGGCTCCACCAAAAGAGCCACACTTGAAGAGGCAAAGAGCCACGGGTTGGCCACCCCTGGTATAGTAGCTCTGCCTTGTTTGCCACCGCCTGCTGGTACACCGGGCACATTACATGTAAAACAGATGCATACATTATAATAAGTGCACGTTTTTGTATGACCTGAAATAAAATACATAGATGAAATTTAGGTTAGCCGACGTGGGTAGTAGCAGGGCATAGGAGTGGTAATGCTATTCTGGGGTGTTACAGATTTAAGTTGGGACTCCCAACAGAACACAATATTCGTACCAAACTTTCTCCACCGGTAAAAAAAGAAAAAAAGAATCCTATTGTGATAACGACCTTGTAAAAGAGTTTACCACTCACTGTTTGCAGATGTTGACGGATATGTTGTAACATATTTTACACTTGACCAAATGGAGCATTGCACAGATGTTCATGAGATCACACTTCAGACGATGCCAATAACGGCAGATGATACGCTGCAAATCTACAAGTCATAAGCAAACAAACGAGAATAGTCATGGCATTATTGGGAATGAGTGCTGCTCTATCCATGACGTCTGCTCTGTTTAAGCAAAATCATTGCAATAATGCTAAGATAGAAACATAGAAGAATGAGGGCAGAAGTAGACCCCCTGGTCTAGCTAGTCTGGCCTTATATTATTTCCTTTTGATATTTCTCTTAAGATATTCCAGTAGGTTATGTTCACTTACTGCTGGTTTTCCAACAACAGTAGATGCCTGGAAGTTTTTTCCAGGCATCTACTACTCTTTCAGTAAAATGATATTTTCTAATATTGATTTTGATCTTCCCTATTTGTTCTCACATTCCACCACCGCTCCATTCAAACTCCAAAACTTCTCTGTGGTTGTATAGGAAGGAAGGGGGGGGGGGGGTCAGAACCTTCCTTCTATTAATTGGAAGGGGTCCCCAGTGGAGTCCCCAGTGATTGGAGATTTACCAAAAAAAATGTCAATCATGGGAAACCCTTGTTATCAATGTCCAACTTTAGGCATTCCAAAAATATATTTCTGCTCCGAAAGTGTATGTATATCCATTATGCCATTGAACAGCTTTGGCTTGGGGCTACTCCTAAGGGCATTATCCAGGCATCCCCCTGATCTTCACCCTTTAAACCCTGTACAGTCATGGCCAAAAGTTTTGAGAATGACACAAATATTATATTTTCACATGATCTGCTGCCCTCTGGTTTTTATGTGTGTTTGTCAGATGTTTTTATCACATACAGAAATGTAATTGCAATCATATTATAAGTAACAAAAGCTTATATTGACAGTTAGAATGAGTTAATGCAGCAAGTCAATATTTGCAGTGTTGACCCTTCTTCTTCAGGACCTCTGCGATTCTCCCTGGCATGCTCTCAATCAACTTCTGGACCAAATCCTGACTGATAGCAGTCCATTCTTGCACAATCAATGCTTGCATTTTGTCAGAATTTGTAGGTTTTTGTTTGTCCACCCGTCTCTTGATGATTGACCACAAGTTCTCAATGGGATTAAGATCTGGGGAGTTTCCAGGCCATGGACCCAAAATCTCTATGTTTTGTTCCCTGAGCCATTTAGTTATCACCTTTGCTTTATGGCAAGGTGCTCCATCATGCTGGAAAAGGCATTGTTGATCGCCAAACTGCTCTTGGACGGTTGGGAGAAGTTGCTCTCGGAGGACATTCTGGTACCATTCTTTATTCATGGCTGCGTTTTTTAGGCAAGACTGTGAGAGAGCAGATTCCCTTGGCTGAGAAGCAACCCCACACATGAATGGTTTCAGGATGCTTTACAGTTGGCATGAGACAAGACTGGTGGTAGCGCTCACCTCGTCTTCTCCGAATAAGCTGTTTTCCAAATGTCCCAAACAATCGAAAAGGGGATTCATCAGAGAAAATGACTTTACCCCGGTCCTCAGCAGTCCACTCCCTGTACCTTTTGCAGAATATCAGTCTGTCCCTGATGTATTTTCTGGAGAGAAGTGGCTTCTTTGCTGCCCTCCTTGAGACCAGGCCTTGCTCCAAGAGTCTCCGCCTCACAGTGCGTGCAGATGCACTCACACCTGCCTGCTGCCATTCCTGAGCAAGCTCTGTACTGCTGGTAGCCCGATCCCGCAGCTGAAACACTTTTAAGAGACGGTCCTGGCGCTTGCTGGTCTTTCTTGGGTGCCCTGGAGCCTTTTTGGCAACAATGGAACCTCTCTCCTTGAAGTTCTTGATGATGCGATAGATTGTTGACTGAGGTGCAATCTTTCTAGCTGCGATACTCTTCCCTGTTAGGCCATTTTTGTGCAGTGCAATGATGACTGCACGTGTTTCTTTAGAGATAACCATGGTTAACAGAAGAGAAACAATGATGCCAAGCACCAGCCTCCTTTTAAAGTGTCCACTGGTGTCATTCTTACTTAATCATGACAGATTGATCTCCAGCCCTGTCCTCATCAACACCCACACCTGTGTTAATGGAGCAATCACTGAAACGATGTTAGCTGGTCCTTTTAAGGCAGGGCTGCAATGATGTTGAAATGTGTTTTGGGGGATAAAGTTCATTTTCTAGGCAAATATTGACTTTGCAAGTAATTGCTGTTAAGCTGATCACTCTTTATAACATTCTGGAGTATATGCAAATTGCCATTATAAAAACTGAAGCAGTAGACTTTGTAAAAATTAATATTTGTATCATTCTCAAAACTTTTGGCCATGACAGTACAGGGATTTGGGCTAAACTGCAGGGGAACTACTAGGCCATTAGTTCCTGGAGAAGTCTCCGTTCAGAGGCTGCCCACCCATGGGAGGCAAGAGACACCAGTGTGGACCACAAAGGATCAGCAAAACTGTAGTCAGGGACAAGCCGAGGTCAGAGCAGAGTTTGTGCAAACCAAAGCCAACCCAAGGGTCAGGGCAGGGAGCTAATGGCAGAGGTCAGGTCAGACAGTAAAGGGGCAAATCCAGAGACAGGTAGATGGGGTTATATGGACAATCAAAACAAGATAATGACAAACCTTAGCAGAACATTAGACAACAAGAACCTAATCCAGAACCTTTCCATAGGGGAAGGTGCCTTAAAGGAAAACTGTCGTCAAAAATGAGAAATATATCTAAAATGTTAAAACATGCAATGTAAGTTTGAGAATTTTTTGTGCTAATATTTTTTTTTTTTACCATTAAAGGAAATATTGAAAAAAATCATAATAATTGTGTAGAACTTCCTATGTTGACCAGCAGGGGGAGCACAACTGAAAAGTTTAGTGTAGGGAAGCCGTCTGTAGCCCAGTGCTGTAAAGTGTTATCTGGCTATTCACACCTCCTGTGACATCACGCTGCTCTTACTTGCTTATCTGATAAAAAGAGATTGTCTTCCACAATACAGTGTCCAGCGGCCATCTTGTTGTGGTCTGTAGTGTGATAGCATAGGAGGCACAGTCATCAATGTTATTTCCAATTGTGATTCTGATTATTCCTCCACCACAGGGATTTTCTCCACTGACAGGTAGCAGAGTTAGGCCCCATTCACACGTCCGTATAATGTGTCCGCATCCTGTCCGCAATTGCGGACAATTATGCGGATAGGATGCGGATCCATTCATTTCAATGGGTTGTGAAAAAATGCGGACAGTACACCGTTCCGACTGTCCGCAAACAGAAATCCTCCTGTCCTACTTTTCCTCCGATTTTGCGGTCCGTAGCCCAATACAAGTCTATGGGACGTCCGTAAATGCGGAAGACATGCGGAAAGCCATCCGCATGTCATCCGTATTTGCGGATTCCGTTCCAGGAGGGGTGAAAAAAAAAAGATGTTATTCATCCTTCCGTTTTTTGCGGATTCGCAAAAAACGGATGACATATGGATACATCCTTTCCGTTTTTTACGGAAAGACGGAACGGATGTCCTGGAAAAACTGAGTTTTTTGCGGAACAACGGATCCGCAAAAAACTGACCGTTTTCCAGGATGTGCAAAAATACGGACGTGTGAATGGGGCCTTAGGGTGGTAGTGCATGACTGAGTTTGATCTGAGAAACTCTTTCATTGTGCGTTACTTCCACGAAGCTTTTCTGTCTGCACCCCTGGGATCTGGCCCTTGTCTTTGTACGCCTCTTCCTGGTCTGTGCCCATGGGCCCTTATCTGTGCCCCACTCCCTCTTTGTCTGCGCCTCTCTGGTTCTTGTCTCTGCTGCCCCCTGTGTGCGCCACCCTGGCCCTTATCTGTGCACCCCTCACCCACCCCTTCCCCCCCGGACCTTGCTTGTGACCCTGCCCTTTACCCCTTATCTGTGCGCCACTGGCCCTTGTCAGTGTAGCCCCTAGCCTTATCTGCAACCCCCAGGCCTTGTTTGCACAGGTGTACTGTGACATCACTGTGTTTATTATCCCTGTACTGTGACATCACTGTGTTTATTATCTCTGGACTGTGACATCACTGCGTTTATTATCCCTGTACTGTGACATCATTGTGTTTATTTTGCCTGTACTGTGACATCACTGCGTTTATTATCCCTGTACTGTGACATCATTGTGTTTATTATCCCTGGACTGTGACATCGCAGTGTTTATTATCCCTGTACTGTGACATCACTGTGTTTATTATCCCTGTACTGTGACATCACTGCGTTTATTATCTCTGGACTGTGACATCACTGCGTTTATTATCCCTGTACTGTGACATCATTGTGTTTATTATCTCTGTACGGTGACATCACTGTGTTTATTATCTCTGTACGGTGACATCACTGTGTTTATTATCCCTGTACAGTGACATCGCTGTGTGTATTATCCCAGTGCAGGAAGAGGTAAGTGGTCTGTGTTTGTGTGTTTGTTTTCTATTTTTCAGGGTCGTGAATGCAGAGGACTACGTCGGATTCGGTGGACTACGTCGGACCAGCTTTTTTTTTTTTTTTTTTTTAATAAAATGGTCAAACAGGGGTCTGGGGGAGTGTTTATTTCAATAAAATGTTTTATACTTGTGTGTGTGTTTTTTTTTTTTTTTACAATACTACAGTTTTAGTAATTACGGCTATCTACAGACGGCCCTGATTACTAATACTGGGCTTAGTGCTTGCCGGTATGGCAGGCCAGCACTAACCCCAACATCTATTACCTCGGCACCCACCGCCCAGGGGTGCCGGGAAGAGCCGGGTACCCGCAGGACCGGACCTTCTATACTGAGGGTCTGGCTCTGGGGCGGCTGCAGGCTGGTACCATTAGGCTGGGAAGGGCCAATAACCGTGTCCCTTCCCACCCTGGTAGTGCCAGGCTGCCGCTGCTGGTTGTATCTGGCTGGTGAAGGAAAAAAGGGGGGGACCCCACGCCATTTTTTTTGTAATTATTTAATTATTTTTGTAAAAAAATGGCGTGGGGTCCCCCCCTTTTTTCCTTCACCAGCCAGATACAACCAGCAGCGGCAGCCTGGCACTACCAGGGTGGGAAGGGACACGGTTATTGGCCCTTCCCAGCCTAATGGTACCAGCCTGCAGCCGCCCCAGAGCCAGACCCTCAGTATAGAAGGTCCGGTCCTGCGGGTACCCGGCTCTTCCCGGCACCCCTGGGCGGTGGGTGCCGAGGTAATAGATGTTGGGGTTAGTGCTGGCCTGCCATACCGGCAAGCACTAAGCCCAGTATTAGTAATCAGGGCCGTCTGTAGATAGCCGTAATTACTAAAACTGTAGTATTGTAAAAAAATACACACACACAAGTATAAAACATTTTATTGAAATAAACACTCCCCCAGACCCCTGTTTGACCATTTTATTAAAAAAAAAAAAAAAAAAAGCTGGTCCGACGTAGTCCACCGAATCCGACGTAGTCCTCTGCATTCACGACCCTGAAAAATAGAAAACAAACACACAAACACAGACCACTTACCTCTTCCTGCACTGGGATAATACACACAGCGATGTCACTGTACAGGGATAATAAACACAGTGATGTCACTGTACAGAGATAATAAACACAGTGATGTCACTGTACAGGGATAATAAACACAGTGATGTCACCGTACAGGGATAATAAACACAGTGCAGTCTTAAAGGGTTATTCTCATTTTAGACAATGGGGGCATATCGCTAGGATATGCCCCCATTGTCTTATAGGTGCGGGTCCCACCGCTGGGACCCGCACCTATATCCAGAACGGAGCCTCCGAAATGAATGAGGGCGCACTGCGCATGCGCAGCCACCCTCCATTCATTTCTATGGAGCCGCCGAAAATAGCCGAGCGCTGGCTCGGCTACTTCCGTCGGCTCCATAGAAATGAATGGGAGCGCACCGCGCATGCACGGCCCGGCTCCCATTCATTTCTATGAGCGGCGCGGGGAGCCGCGCCTGGTGGTGGCCGGACCCCAGGAAACCTGGGGTCCTCCAGGCGCAGCGCTCCCCGCTCCGTTCTGGAGATAGGTGCGGGTCCCAGCGGTGGGACCCGCACCTATAAGACAATGGGGGCATATCCTAGCGATATGCCCCTATTGTCTAAGATGAGAATACCCCTTTAACCCCTTCATGACATGACATATTTTTTTTTTTATTTAAGTTTTACACAATAATATCATTTTTGAAACAAAAAAAATTATGTTTTAGTGTCTCCATTGTCTGAGAGCTGTAGTTTTTTTATTTTTTGAGCGATTCGCTCAGGTAGGGGCTCATTTTTTGCGGGAAGAGGTAACAGTTAGATTGGTACTATTTTTAGGGGCATAAGCCTTTTTGATCGCTTGGTATCACACTTTTTGTGATGTAAAGTGACAAAAAATGGCTTTTTTGACCCTGTTTTTATTTTTATTTTTTTACTGTGTTCACCTGAGGGGTTAACTCATGTGATATTTTTGTAGAGCAGGTTGTTACGGACGTGGAAATACCTAACATGTATATAATTTTTTATTTATTTAAGTTTTACACAATAATATCATTTTTGGAAAAAAAAAATTATGTTTTAGTGTCTCCATAGTCAAAGAGCTGTAGTTTTTTTATTTTTTGGGCAATTGTCTCAGGTAGGGGCTCATTTTTTGCGGGACGAGATGACGGTTTGATTGGTACTATTTTTGGGTAAATACGCCTTTTTGATCGCCTGCTATTACATTTTTTGTGGGGCAAGGTGATAAAAAATGGCTGTTTTGGTATAGTTTTTTTTTTGCGTACACCTGGCGGGGTGGACCATGTGATGCTTTTATACAGCCAGTCGATACGGACGCGGCGATACCTAATATGTGTACTTTTTCTTTTTTTTTACTTCATTTGGGGAAAAAAGGGCGCTTTTTCTTACTTTTTTTTTTAAAAAAAACTATTTTTTTTTACACTTTTTTTAACTTTATTTTTACACTTTTTTTACTTTCTTTTTACATTTTTTTAACTTATAAAGAACCATTTGGATCTTGAAGATCCAGTGGGCTTGATGGCTATACAGTGCATTGCAATAGTAATCTATTGCAATGCACTGTATCAGTGCTACACTAAGGCTGATCAGACCCTGAGGGTCTGATCAGCCTTAGGTACATGTCAGCCAGGACGCTTTTGTAAAGCGTCTGGTTGCCATGGTAACCATCGGGCGCTGCCACTGCAGCAGCGGCGGCCCGATGGAAGAGAGAGGGAGCTCCCTCCCTCTTAGCCCCATGGATGCTGGGGCGGCTTCTGACCGCAGCATCCATGGGGTTAAACAGCTGAAATCGGTGCCAGCACCGATTTCAGCTGTAGCAGCAGAGTGTGAGCTGTAATTACAGCTCACACTCTCTGCTGATGGCAGCGGCTCCGATCCTGAGCCGCTGCCATCATATAATACAGAAAGCAGGAGGGGGCAGGACCGGGGGGCAACGGAGGCATGAGGGGGGCACTACAGGGGGGGCACTACAAGGGGGGCACAGACAACTTACCTGGTTTCAGGCTGCGATCTCCAGAGTGGAGATCGCAGCCTGAAACCGGCATTTTAGCACTGAAGCGCTCCTATTGGTTAGTCTGCAGAGACTAACCAATCGGAGCGCTTGCTGGCAAGGGACCACTCTGATTGGTCCCTTGTCGGCTTCCCCGAGGTCTCTGCTCTCCTGGAGAGCGGAGACTCCGGGGCTGTGATGGGTGTCCCCTCCGGTGTCATGTTACTGAAGTCTTCAATAACATGGCGCCGGAGGGGGCAGGCTATCTATGTGTAAAGCGCCTGCGCTTTACACATACTCAGCGCTCCCATGATTTCTCTATAGGGTCGGCTCCGTCCGCACTGGGAATGGAGCATACGACCGTAAGTCATTTGTCTATGTGTCGTTCAGTGACACATAGACACGTGACTATGAAAATGGCAGCCCCCATAAAGTAAAAAAAAATGTAAAATACACAAAACACAGTACACATATAATAAACTTAATTATACATATAAAAACTATTTTTAATGTTTTATAACATATGTTCTTTTATTTTTTAGCGATAGTGCCCCTTTAAATACCCTAAGGTGGTCAGCCATTGTCTGAAGAACATTTTCACACACACTGGCCCTAAAAGAGAAAGAGGAAGTATGTGTCCTATGGATGGAGAGAGGCAGAACACATAAGCAGGAGGTCTCAGCCTACCTTAAGTGGACAGAACTTTCGTGGAAGTGTAGCGACTAGGCTGCAGGGGTGCACATGAGTGTGGGTGGCCGGATGGGTGCAGTAGTCATACTCACGCTATCCTGAAGCTCTCTGGGCCAGCGTGCATTGACAGGAAGGGCAAACCGATTCTTCCCTTCGGGGCACACTGCGGTTCTGGGGTTCTCTTGCCTGATGGAGGTTGAGGTGCCCTTGATGTTGATGTTTTACGGTACAAGGCAGAGTCCGTTTGTTATGAAGCCAGCACTTTGCAATACAAATGTAGTATGGTTTGATGAAAACGGTGTTGGTATAACAAATCCAAAGCACTTTACTGAAACCGGTCAGCAGGTGATCCAGACAAGCACTATTCACATAAAAATCCAGTCTTTATAGTCAATTCAAGCAGTTCCCAAAGGTTGTATATATAGATACGTTTTTCTCCCTTTCAATCAGACTGGTTAATCTCTCCTTTCTCCAACTTAAAGGGATGCACTTTCTCCATTATGAGATATATCTTTAAGTATATGATATCTACAGTATCTTCAGGGAATACAGTCTCTGAACAGGAAGCCCTCCTGTCCATTGGTTATGGTGGACAGCTTGTAGCTTATAGTGTTCCCACCTCATGCAGAGGAGGCTAGAGCCAGATTCATGATGATTACCTTATTTGCCAAAGTCTGCAATCACTTTTCTGTCAGATAAACCTTCTATAGATCTTTCTCCTTCTGAGGACTGGTATATAAACTGTTTGTAGTCTGTGGGGGGATGGAATCTCCTTGCTGCTCTGAGGTGTTCACTCCACAGTAACCAGCCATAAACTTCAAAATCTTCCTCCTAGAGAAGAAGGATGGAGCAGCCCTGACTAGCCTCATGGGACCTCCCACTCCCTATACAACCTTATGGTATTTGTAGTACATGCACATAATACAATGACATTAACACTTTCAATGCTTTACAGTTCAATTCAGGACACTGCAGAGGCCTGTCGGAGTAACATCAGAGGAGGGAAGATGAGTGCTCCAGCAGCTGCGCCCACTGGGAAGAGAGAAGCAGGTACTGTACAGATTGCAGGACTAACACTTTCTAGTGCCCACCAGCAATCAAAACTCTTCATAGACTTAAAGGTACATAAACTGTATGCAGTAAGCTCCCCCTTGTGGTCAATGAAGGCAGACAGAATTTTTTTTAGCTCTCTGAGGATTTGGAGTTGCAAAGCAGAAAAAGAAGGCTCTGACAATGAAGATACATTAAAGGGTTTATCCCATAAATAATATAAAAATTGAAAATCAGACATCATATAGTACATGACAATCTCTTTCTAGCAAAGCTAGAACCAGCCCTGTACCTCACATGGATCCAGAGATCTCCCCATTCATTGCTCTGCTAGATTTATATCAAGCTGACAGCTCAAGGGGAGTGTCTTTTCTACTGCAGCTCAGGGGGGGCGTGTCCATGCTCTCCCTATCACAGCTCAGGGGGCGTGTCCATGCTCTTTTAAAGATTAAACTGAGCATGTGCGGCCATCTCAGTAAGCAGGACAAAGAAATAACAAATTAAGTGGCGCTATTCAGATACATTTTATTGAATAACAAATGTTTTCAGATCCAGGTGCTGGTTTGAAAACTGTAGAATATTTTTAATGGGACGACCTCTTTAATAAATTAAATGGCGCCTAAAACAGTGTTCATTGGAAGACAATACATTCACAAAAAAAACACTGAAAAATCCAGAAATTTAGCTGGCCCTACTATTACAAAACCATTTCCATTTTATAGGAGTAAATGGCCTCATATATCATATATCAGAGCATGCTGGGACACTGGTACCATATACAGTATACCTCTATGCTCCCAACGTCATCAAGCCAGCACTTGAGTAGATCAGTGCTCTGTTTGCTGGCTCCCTCCACACCCAATGTCATCATCAAGCCAGCTCATGAAATCTTGTGCAGACGCACATTTTGTTTACAGACTCCTTTTAAATCTAACCCCAGATAAGACCCCCTATTTAATTCAAGACTGAGATCAGACCCCAAAATTAATTCGCTAGACCAAAGTAATAAATAAATATATTCAGACTCCAGACCAGACCTTTCTATTTACAGTAATTACAGCTCCTTGCTCTCAGCTTCTCTTCTTTACCGGGTGCCACAGTAAACAATATCCTGACCCAGCCCTCTGTGTCGGGACCTGAAGGGCTTAATGTAGCAGGGGTCTGTGGGTCCCCTAGGCCAGGAGTGGACTGGGAACTTAAAATGGCCCTGAAAAAAATACCACAGTCCATCACAAAATACTGCCCCCATTAGCACAAAATACATCTCCAAAAACATCCGCTGGCAGGCCATGAGAAGGTCCCAGGCAACCCCCTGGGCATCGGCCCACCAGACAATTTTCCTGTAAGGTCTATGGCAAATCCGCCCCTGCCCTAGGCATTGAGCCGATCATTTGTATGCCTCACATTAGGTGGCATTACCATAGTGGCACAAGTCCATTTTAGCCTTGCATTTTTGTTATTCTTAAACAACATCTTTTGTGGTGTGATACATGTGCTCTTCCCAAGACTTCAGTCTATGGAGTATAGCAGTGGTGAATAATATATATATATATATAAATAATATATGCCCATTGATCTCTCTAAACCTTGAAATAAAAGTTAGATGGAGGAAAAAAGCATCAATACAGAAAGAGGGTTCTGAAATGTTGATCTCAGGGGCAAAAGTTTTTCTCCCGATTTACGGAGCACAACAGGAGGAGTGCAAGTATCAGGAATGTAAGTTTTCCTATTTAAACTAACTATACCAATAGCCTGCGTTGTCTTAATTTATTTTATATAATATATAATTAACTTATATTAATTAACTTAAGGGCTTAAAGGGGTTACCCGCGTTATTTTTTGGCCTTTGTATGTTTCTAACTAGGCAAATGTAATGTTTTTTTTTTTAATGCACTTACTGCATCTGTAGTGGCTTCTGTCTCAGATTTCACTGAGGGTCACATGACCTGTGATGTCAGCTTCTCTCCCTTCTCTGCTGATGTTTTGTGCACGAACCTCAGAGATCAGATAAGAGTCTGTACAGGAGACATCACTGTGCTGGTCACACCCCCTACACTGCCGGCTGTTGCTCTCTCCCTGGATTCCGTCAGATAAAATTTTAACCCCTTTAGCCAGCACAGACTCAGGGCTGAAAGCTTTACTGAGTAGCTGCATGCAGTGAGTAAGAAGAGAAATGCTGGGCACAGGAGCTGACAGAGGAGTTCTGCACTGTATTGCACAAGAACAGGTAGTGAGAAGATCCTGTGTGTATCAGCAGTGCCATTATACAGCTGGGACTTATAGTTCTTACATACAACATG
Source organism: Rhinella marina (assembly GCA_900303285.1). Taxonomy (NCBI): domain Eukaryota; kingdom Metazoa; phylum Chordata; class Amphibia; order Anura; family Bufonidae; genus Rhinella; species Rhinella marina. The sequence continues at coordinate 20,505 of ONZH01002116.1, read as the reverse complement.
CTGCTGAGTATCCCAGCAAGCAGACATGTCCCTCAGGGCAGCACTTGTATTCACTCCCTTTACAGAGCAGAGAGAGGGGCAGAGATTGCTGTTATTGCATGTAAACAAATGGCCAAAAGAGAACCAGGGAAATGAAATATAGATTTTTTTTTGCCTAAAACTTGCTTAACTTAGTTTTATATTGCTGCCCATCAGATTTACAGTGCTATATATTTTTTTTTTATAACTCGGACAACCCCTTTAACGTATATTAATTAACTTTAAGGCTATGTAAACCTTTGGAGGCAATTTTTGTTTATGATTGTATTTTACTATGTAATTCATAGTGCAAGTTAACCCTTCGAAATGCACTAAAGGAGTGAGTTGATGGCTTTGCATAGGGGGAAATGTCAACAAATGTCCAGACTCCAAAGTACTCTTGCTCCAGGGCACTGCAATAGATAGATAGATAGATAGATAGATAGATAGATAGATAGATAGATAGATAGATACATAGATCGATAGATACATAGATCGATAGATATGTATAAATAGATAGATAGATAGATAGATAGATAGATAGATAGATATGAGAAGAGATAAGCTAATCTATTTGCCGCTTCGTAGATTCGTTACGAATCCTCGTTATTTCCTACTCCGAAGCGAATCCGGATCTTTTCAAATTCGCTCCGTACGAATCTTAAATGTTCTTAAATCTTTGTACGCTAACGTTACGTACGCATCTGATGAATTGTACGCTAATGCGTATGAATTCAGTTAAGTAGTGTACTTTTACTGTATATTCGTTATTTGTGTGGAAATGTTCGCGGTGAGAGCGGCAAAGAAGAACCTGGTCACCTGACCTAGGAGGAAGGGCTTGCACTGATTGGCCCATAGGCTGAGTAAACCAGTTTCATCACTTGTGCTGTGCCTGATGAGATGAGCAGGAGCTTGTGAAAAACAGAGAACTGTGTTCTGTAACTTCTGTTTTTGTTCTACAGATAGAGATATACAGATATCAGGGCTAGTGCAGGGCCAGTGCAGGGCTAGTAATATTAATCAGGCAGGGGGAGTGAGGGAGGAGACAGGGAGAGAGACAAAGACCTGACTGCCTGCCAACTCTGTCGTATCTCAGTAAGTCGCTCTTGAATTTCAAATCGGACCATTTCCGCTGGATCGGGCCCGGGGACCGCACAGTGTCAAAGCTATGGTGCAAGTCTCGGATCTCCCTCTTCTGCTGGTCTGACTGTCGGTGTGTGCCATCATAATCCTGGCGGTCCATCACCTTGACCATGTCCAGAGCTAAATGCTGATGAACGCCAGGAAGCCATATTGAAAACTTTGCTCTGCCTCTGAGGACTATACGCCGCGGCCTAGCGGCATGCGTATTACGCAATCGCGAGACAATAGTACGCTAAGGTTTCGTACGCACTTTGTACGCTCATGCGTACGTATTCAGTTAAGTAGCGTACCTTTAACAATGATATGTTCGTTATTTGTGTGGAAATGTTTGCAGAACATGACCAGAATAATGAATATTTCTTAACGCAAGTTCGATTGAATAAATTCGTATTAAGAACAAATCTCTTTATAAATTAGTCGAATGTTCACTGAAGCAAATCTTTGAAGATTCGCTCATCTCTAGATATGAGATAGATAGATATGAGAGATAGATAGATAAATAGATAGATAGATATGAGATAGATAGATAGATAGATAGATAGATAGATAGTAGATAGATAGTAGATAGATGGATAGATGTGAGATAGATAGATAGATAGATAGATAGATAGATAGATAGATAGATAGAAGGTATACAGCTATTACTCCATTAATCTAGTTTGTACAGATCTGCTGGTCATTTCATTCTTCTAGATCCTGTCTTTCCCTGGGCTCTGTGGTGCAGTGAGGTAGTATCTCTGAGAATATTAAACTCTTATTTTCCTCTTTATTAATTTATTGTATTTAATGCTTTTGTTTACTTCATTGTGTGCAGTAATGTCTCCAGAAGACACAGATGTATGTGGCTGCTTCACACTGCCTCTTCCTATAAATCCCAGTGAGGAAAGCAGAAGATGGATTGCTGTAATGACCCAAACATATGGCTGCAAGATCACTTTTTGCAGAGCTTATGAGAAAATTTCCAGTTGCAGTCTCCAGGCAAATAAGTAAATACAGTGCGGAGGAAGCCAGGCCGGTCTTATGTCAGCTCTCAGGGGGACTACTGGTAAATAATTATTTCTCATGGCTTTTTGATTAATTTAATTTCCCTCTTTTGCTAATGATTTTCCCATTTATAACTGGTATTTATTTTATCATTCGTGATTTTTCTAGCATTATGCAAGAGAAAAAGAAGGCTATAGGGATATTTCTCTGTACTTACATATGGCCAATCACCAATAGATTAATGGTTTGTTTAAAGATAGATAGATATAGATAGATAGCTAGATATTAGATAGATAGACAGATAGATAGACAGACAGACAGACAGACAGATAGATAGATAGATATTAGAGAGATAGATATTAGAGAGATAGATAGATGGATAGATACAATGGACTCCAGTTTGTTCTATCCTTACCACTGTCACTGTGGTGTGGCCTTATCTTCATGGACAAGCAATTTTTTGTATGTACACTGTAGATCAGCACAAGGACCTCCTTGAAGGGTTAGTGTCACAAAACATATTCTACAGTTTTCAAACCAGCCCCTGGATCTGAATACTTTTGTAATTACATGTAATTAAAAATTTTGTATAGCCACTGAGTTATTCAATCAAATGTATCTGTATAGCGCCACCTGCTGTTTTTCTTTATTTATTTTTTTTGTCTGAGCTGGCCGAAGGTGCTCAGTTTAAAGGCTATGTGGCACCTTTGGGGGCAATTTTTTTTTATTATTGCATTGTACCCATTTTGAGCTAAAAATCATTTTCCAATTGGTCTTTATTAAAAAATATGGCGTCCTTTTTTGTGTACAGAGCTGAGATGCACTTGTAGCACCCTTTGGATTTTCAGCCTTTTTCGTCAGTTGAGGAGCTGACAGGCTCCTTATCTCTGCTCTCTGACATTATAAAAACTCATAATAGCTCAGTTCTTATATTACTGATAAGAGTGTTGCTTAAATAAGTGTTTAATAAATTAGAGATAAGGGTTATTAGATGACCAGCACAACGTGAAAGTGAAAGTACCAGTCATACAGCTAGATAAACAGTTAACCCTTTGCTTTAGAGCGGCTCAATATTTTTAATAGAGACCAAATGAACCAATTTTTAGCCCAAAATGAGTAAAATGCTATTGTAATTTTTTTTGCCTCCAAAGGAATACATAGCCAAATTTTTAACTGTCACTAGCCATATGTTATGAAGCTGTGGCAGTTACAATCAGACAGCTGCAGCAGAAAGGACATGCCCCCTGAGCTGCCAGGCTGAAGGTAATCTAGTAGAGTAATTGGAGCAATGAATGGGGAGATCTCTGGATCCATGTGAGGTACAGGGCTGGTTCTTGCTTTGTTAGAAAGGTATCGTCATGTACTATATGATTTTTGTTTTTACATCAATCATGGAGTAACCCATTTAAGCTGTCATTTTTACTATCATCTGATTGATTCCAGTTGATTTTCCCCCGTCCTTCTAACATTTTTTTGTGATGTTATCTTTAATTTTCCATGTCACTAACTTTAATTTAAAAACAAATCCTAAAATCCTGCAGTTTTTACACTGGGCACTAAGCTTAATAATAGGGGTCACTTCTTGGTCTGTACAGATCACTTTTCATCCGTTATCTTATTATGATAGATAGATATGAGATAGATAGATAGATAGATAGATAGATAGATAGATAGACAAATCCACCATACACAGTAGGTGATATCACTGCTTATCTACTCCCTCCTGGGCTCTGCACAGGTCACAGAGCATTCCTAGAAAACTCTCCCATAGAAGTCAATGTGACATCTCTAAATGCTGCTAACAACAGCTTTGGCAAAATGGCCGTCCTCATAATCAGGTTCATGAAATAGAATTTTAAAAAATCTGAAAATATTTGGAAGAAATATTAATTTTGCCTGATCCTTCTCTCCTTCAACATCATCTGTCAGGGGGGAATCTGGAGCTTCTCATACACCTTGTGTATAGGGGCTTTTAAGGCTACGTACACTTTGGGCGACAATTTTTTTATGGTTGCATTTTGCTCATTTTGGACAAAAAATCATTTTTTCAATTGGTCTTTATTAAAAATATTGAACCTTTCTGTCACAAAGGGTTAACTGTTTTTCTAACTGTGTGACTTTCACTTTGTGCCGGTCACCTTATAACCTTTATCTCTAAATTACTAAGACGTCATAGACACTTATTTAAGCCACATTCTTATCAGTAAGATAAGAACTGAGCTATAATGAGTGTTTATAAGGTCGGAGATCAGGTATAAAGAGCCCGTCAGCTGAGTTGCCTGATGAGAAACAGTAAAAATACAGATCCTGCTACTAGAGAATCTCAAGGTTGCACACAGACAGGGGTTCAAAATTCTTAATAAAGACAAATTGAAAAACTAATGTTTAGCTCAAAATGAGTACAATGCAATAATAATAATAAATTTTCCCTCAAAGGAGTACATAGCCTTTAAATAGTCTCTGTCAGCATAATCAATCCTATTAAACCAGGTATACTGCTTTTATAACACCCATGTGTTCTGCACTCTCATCCTCCCCTTGATTAACATGGCTAGACATCAGCATGCTGAGGGCAGAGCTGTGTCCTAGCATGTACATATACACTACTTAATATAGCCTTAGAAAAGCTAGAAAGCTAATATATATTACTAGTTTATTCAAAGGCACAATATATAATAAACCAGTAATATATTTTACCTTTCTAAGTATAGAAAATCACTCTTCTTAATAAGATAAGGCTGTAGCCAGGAGGTGAGTGGTTAGCCTTGCATGTAGATGCCCCAGATTCAAATGCCAGGAGAGACTTCTAGATTTTCTTCCTTCAGTTATTTTTTTTCTCTCTCATTTAACCAATAAAAAGGCTATAGCCTTAATATATAAAGAATAGAGGGTTTCTATACTTAGAAAGCTAATACATATTTCTGGTTTATTCACAGGTGCAATATATGATTATATTGACACCAGTAATATGTGTTAGCTTTCTAAGTATAGAAACCCTCTTTTCTCAATATAGTAACGTATTTTGTTACAGGTTAAACAAGGGTGAAGAATAAAAAGAACTAGTTGTCTCACCTGAAATGTTCAAACTGCCCATACACATTTAATGAAACCTGGTGATAAGCGAAAGACCTTTCCTTGGACATTCTTTCAAAGAAAGAACTGTTATTCCAGAACAATCTTTCTTTAAACGAAAAAACTTCCGTCATTGGTCGACTAAAACTATTGTTGCTAAATCTCAACTGATGAAGGTTAGTTTTGGTTGAAATTGTCCGTTTTGATGAACTTTAGACTGATGCATGTGGGCGCCTTAAGTATTTTTTCTGTCTTAGATCCCAAAATTCACCAGAAAGTTTAGTGAAATATGGATGATAATGAAGTCTACATTTGCATCCTTCGACTAATTGCGAAAGTCTGTAAGGTTTCTTAAGAAGCCACACAAGTGTAATTCAAGAGACATTATAAAAGCCCTGACATTGAGGTATCGAGAGCTGCAGGTTTTTATTCCCATTAACATTTTCTTTGTGTCTCTTTATTTATTCAGTATAGGCCTTACGTATGATTTACAACGATAGCTAACAGAAATATAACAAGCAATTACGGGCTTCAGTGCATGGCGCTAACTAAATCAGGCAATCCAGAGCCTAGAGGATTTTAATGACTTGAGACTTTATACATTAAAATTGATGAGCTGAAAATGAAAGGTCTTTCCCTTGCTGAGGTATTTTCTTTAAATTAGGCAGCAATTTACATATGTAATCATTATTTAAATTAGCAAGATTGCCAACAATCCCCCTCCCGCAATGGCTGCAGTCAACTTTAGCTCACAGGTTCTCCTTATGTTCTTAGGCTGTAAAAATTTGAGGATGTGTTTAATGAAAGAGTGTAATAATGAACCAGTACTAGAGCAAATAAAACACTCTCGCCAACAGATGTATTTACCGGATTCCACTGCACAGTTATAATGAGTATCTAATGCCTTTGTGTTGTCCTGTAAATGAAACATTGACACCATTGGTGGGATGACCACATGACACACTAAAGCATTTATCCCCCTAAAGGCTTCCTTAGTGATCCGGCAGAGCACTCATACAGCGCTCTGCTGGATCAATGAGAGAGCTAAGCCTCTGCCCACCTCTCTCTCTCCCTGCCTGACACCAATCTATATGATCAGGGCAGGCAGGAGGGTGCGGGATCTTGAAGAGGAACACAGTCATCTCCATGCAGAAAGGTCCTAAAGTACAGGGAGATGAAAACTCTGATCACTGGCTACAGGACCAGGGGGGCACCTAGCCTTTCTGCTGCCTGAGGCGAAAACTGAAATGGTGCCCCCTGCCCAATGCTAATTTCGTAACTTAACTCCTTCCCTTCAGTCCATGGCCCTTCCTCTGCCTCCCTCTTGCCTCTACCTGGTGCTGCCTCACCTGGCCTCATTGGTGGTACACCCCTGTAAAGGACCTTTGATGACATCATGAGTCGGAGGGGCCAGAGCAAGGAGGAGAATATTGTGGTGTAATTGTAGAGAAATGTGATCTTTTAATAAAAATAATAGTGTGTGTGAGAGAGATGTATGTGTCACAGGGCTGTGTTTGTTCGGTGTTTGTACAGTAGTGCTGTGTGTATATATGTCAGCTGTGCAGCAAAACTGTGTTTGTAGTGGGGTGTATGCCGTTGTGCTGTGTGTACATGTCAGCTGTGTATCAGAGCTGCATTTGTTAGGTGTGTATAGCAGCATTGTGTTTATAGATGTCAGCTGTGTAGCAGAGCTGTGTTTGTCACAGAGTGTATGCAGCTATGCTGTATGTGTGTATATGTATGTCAGCTGTGTAGCAGAGCTGTGTTTGTCAGATGTGTATGCAGCAGTGCTGTGTGTAGGTTACTGACCTTAAAGGCAGGGTCGGACTGGCCCACCGGTGAACCGGTGAATCCACCGGTGGGCCCTGACGCTTCCTGACTCCGCCCCCAAGCCACGCCCCCACATAGGTAAGATAGCCGGTCCGCACGGCCGGCGCTTGTGATAAATGCCGCCCACGGCCCATTTTCATACTAGAGAGCGCTTCTGGAAGCGCTCGCTAGTATGCAAGAGCCGGTGGAGAGAAGCGCAAGAAGCGCTTACTTACCCCGGCCTCCAGTTCCTCCCTCGTCTCCTGTACAGGCGCCGCGTACAGCGCGCACTATGACCTGACGCTGTACGCAGTCAGGTCACGTGCAGGTGCAGCGCGGGCTTGGAGACAGCAGGGACTCTTGAACACCCCGGCGGACACGGAGAGCAGCAGAGCAGGAAAGGTAAGTCATGTATTTCTTTTTAGTCTGATCCGAGGTCTGAATGGGGGTCTGTAGCATGGAGGGGGGCCCGCAACTCACATATTTGGGGGCCTGAAGGCTGGAACAACTGATATTGGGGGGGAGGCGGCAAGTGATTGAGCAAGTGACTGTGACATATGGGGGAGGGGGGGCCCTGAGCAAGTGACTGTGACATATGGGGGAGGGGGGGCCCTGAGCAAGTGACTGTGACATACGGGGGAGGGGGGGCCCTGAGCAAGTGACTGTGACATACGGGGGAGGGGGGGGCCCTGAGCAAGTGACTGTGACATATGGGGGGGGGCCCTGAGCAAGTGACTGTGACATATGGGGGAGGGGGGGGGGCCTGAGCAAGTGACTGTGACATATGGGGGAGGGGTCCTGAGCAAGTGACTGTGACATATGGGGGAGGGGGGGCTCTGAGCAAGTGACTGTGACATATGGGGGAGGAGGGGGGGTCCCTGAGCAAGTGACTGTGACATATGGGGGAGGGGGGGCCCTGAGCAAGTGACTGTGACATATGGGAGAGGGGGGGGCCCTGAGCAAGTGACTGTGACATATGGGGGAGGGGGCGGGGGGCTCTGAGCAAGTGACTGTGACATATGGGGTGGGGGGGGCCCTGAGCAAGTGACTGTGACATATGGGGAAGGGGGGGCCCTGAGCAAGTGACTGTGACATATGGGGGAGGGGGGGGGCCCTGAGCAAGTGACTGTGACATATGGGGGAGGGGGGGCCCTGAGCAAGTGACTGTGACATATGGGGGAGGGGGGGGGCCTGAGCAAGTGACTGTGACATATGGGGTGGGGGGGCTCTGAGCAAGTGACTGTGACATATGGGGGAGGAGGGGGGGCCCTGAGCAAGTGACTGTGACATATGGGGGAGGGGGGGCCCTGAGCAAGTGACTGTGACATATGGGGGAGGAGGGGGGCCCTGAGCAAGTGACTGTGACATATGGGGGAGGGGGGGCCCTGAGCAAGTGACTGTGACATATGGGAGAGGGGGGGCCCTGAGCAAGTGACTGTGACATATGGGGGAGGGGGCGGGGGGCCCTGAGCAAGTGACTGTGACATATGGGGAAGGGGGGGCCCTGAGCAAGTGACTGTGACATATGGGGGAGGGGGGGGGGGCCCTGAGCAAGTGACTGTGACATATGGGGGAGGGGGGGCCCTGAGCAAGTGACTGTGACATATGGGGGAGGGGGGGCCCTGAGCAAGTGACTGTGACATATGGGGGAGGGGGGGGCCCTGAGCAAGTGACTGTGACATATGGGGGAGGGGGGGGCCCTGAGCAAGTGACTGTGACATATGGGGGAGGGGGGGGCCCTGAGCAAGTGACTGTGACATATGGGGGAGGGGGGGCCCTAAGCAAGTGACTGTGACATATGGGGGCCCTGAATAATTAATTAACTGATATTAGGGGGGTGGGGGCCCTGAATAAATGAATAATAACTCATATTGGGGGGGGCCTAAATAAATAAATAAATAACAACTGATATGGGGGGGGCAGGCACATTCTTTGCATAGGGGCCCACTGCTGTCTGTGTCCGCCCCTGCTGCAAGCGTCATCACGCTGACGCTTCAGCACAGCTAGCTGTTAATAAAATGCCTCGCCTCACGCTGTGCTGCGCAGCGGTGGGACTTGAAGTGAGTGAGAAGCAGTGTGCTGTCTGCTTTGCTCACGTAATTAAGTTTTATGGTGGCCTCCTGGAGGAAAAAATAGGTATTTACAGAAATTACAGTACATTATATTCACAACATACATAAACCTATCCAAAAAAAGTCACTTCCACCTAAGAACTACAACTCTCAGCAGTTGCATGACCTGCTTAGAGTTGTAGTTCTTTCAACCACTATATTGTGTTGCTCTAAATTTACATTTGAAGGTCAAACTGATACTTTCTGTTACACCTTCAGTTCTAGTCTTTTTCTATTTTTCAGGGTCGTGAATGCAGAGGACTACGTCGGATTCGGTGGACTACGTCGGACCAGCTTTTATATTTTTTAAATAAAATGGTCAAACGGGTCTGGGGGAGTATTTATTTCAATAAAATATTTTATAAGTGTGTGTGTGTTTTTTTACAACATTGCAGTTTTAGTAATTATGGCTATCTACAGACGGCCCTGATTACTAATACTGGGCTTAGTAATTACTAAAACTGTAGTATTGTAAAAAAAAAAATACACACACACAAGTATAAAACATTTTACTGAAATAAACACTCCCCCAGACCCCTGTTTGACCATTTAAAAAAAAAAAAAAAAAAGCTGGTCCGACGTAGTCCACCGAATCCGACTTAGTCCTCTGCATTCACGACCCTGAAAAATAGAAAACAAACACACAAACACAGACCACTTACCTCTTCCTGCAGTGGGATAATACACACAGCGATGTCACTGTACAGGGATAATAAACACAGCGATGTCACTGTACAGAAATAAAAAACACAGCAATGTCACTGTACAGGGATAATAAACACAGTGATGTCACAGTACAGAGATAATAAACACAGTGATGTCACAGTACAGAGATAATAAACACAGTGATGTCACAGTACTGGGATAATACACACAGTGATGTCACTGTACAGGGATAATAAACACAGTGATGTCACTGTACAGGGATAATAAACACAGTGATGTCACAGTACAGAGATAATAAACACAGTGATGTCACAGTACAGGGATAATAAACACAGTGATGTCACAGTACTGGGATAATACACACAGTGATGTCACTGTACAGGGATAATAAACACAGTGATGTCACAGTACAGAGATAATAAACACAGTGATGTCACAGTACAGGGATAATAAATAGAGATGAGCGAGTAGTGTTCGATCGAGCCGGTATTCGATCGAATACTACGATATTCGGCATACTCGATTTCAATCGAGTATAACGGCGATGGCGCACTTAGAATTCGTTTCCCCTCCCACCTTCCCTGGCGCTCTTTTTCCACCAATCAACATGCAGGGGGGGTATGACAGGCACGCTGAGCACGCTGGCAGCGCGAAAACAGCGTCTACATGGATTGGCTGGAAAAACCATGTGACCTCGAATCATAAAAACTCAGCTCTTCCTGCTCGTACGCATATGCTGCGTGAACTTAGTCAGGGACAGAGGCTGGAGAAGGGAGAGACAGATTTTAGCTGTTGGACAGGCAGCAGCGTGATTAAAAGCCCTTATCAGGGCTACTACAGTGGACTTCAGTGATAGCTTTACTACAATATAGACTTTACAGAGAACGGCTGCTGTATTCAGGGATAGCTGCTGGAGTAGGGACAGAGAGAGGCATTAGTGGTGTATTAGGTGCTCTGCTACATACCAAACTATATTTGGCACTACTGTTCAGCGTTCTTTTAGGCTGAAAACCCTGTTATATAACTAGTGTGTATATGCACCATCTGATCTGGCAGTATACGGCTGTGAATTTTATTTTATTTTTTTAAATACAGTTTATTTGGCTCTAGTGTTCTGGGTTCTGTGTGCCTGCAATACCCTTTTTGTATACCAGGTGTAAATACCCACCGTCTGTTCAGTTAGTACACGGCTGTGTACCTTGAAATATACAATATCTAGGCCATTTAATTGGCCACTGTACTGTGCGTTCTCTTGCTAAATTATCTCACATACCTGGTGTAAATACCCACCGTCTGTTCTGTTACTACACGGCTGTGTACTTTGAAATATACAATATCTAGGCATTTTAATAGGCCACTGTACTGTGCGTTCTCTTGCTAAATTATCTCACATACCTGGTGTAAATACCCACCGTCTGTTCTGTTACTACACGGCTGTGTACTTTGAAATATACAATATCTAGGCATTTTAATAGGCCACTGTACTGTGCGTTCTCTTGTTAAATTATCTCACATACCTGGTGTAAATACCCACCGTCTGTTCAGTTACTACACGGCTGTGTACTTTGAAATATACAATATCTAGGCATTTTAATAGGCCACTGTACTGTGCGTTCTCTTGCTAAATTATCTCACATACCTGGTGTAAATACCCACCGTCTGTTCAGTTACTACACGGCTGTGTACTTTGAAATATACAATATCTAGGCCATTTAATAGGCCACTGTACTGTGCGTTCTCTTGTTAAATTATCTCACATACCTGGTGTAAATACCCACCGTCTGTTCAGTTACTACACGGCTGTGTACTTTGAAATATACAATATCTAGGCATTTTAATAGGCCACTGTACTGTGCGTTCTCTTGTTAAATTATCTCACATACCTGGTGTAAATACCCACCGTCTGTTCAGTTACTACACGGCTGTGTACTTTGAAATATACAATATCTAGGCATTTTAATAGGCCACTGTACTGTGCGTTCTCTTGCTAAATTATCTCACATACCTGGTGTAAATACCCACCGTCTGTTCAGTTACTACACGGCTGTGTACTTTGAAATATACAATATCTAGGCCATTTAATAGGCCACTGTACTGTGCGTTCTCTTGTTAAATTATCTCACATACCTGGTGTAAATACCCACCGTCTGTTCAGTTACTACACGGCTGTGTACTTTGAAATATACAATATCTAGGCATTTTAATAGGCCACTGTACTGTGCGTTCTCTTGCTAAATATCTCACATACCTGGTGTAAATACCCACCGTCTGTTCAGTTACTACACGGCTGTGTACTTTGAAATATACAATATCTAGGCCATTTAATAGGCCACTGTACTGTGCGTTCTCTTGTTAAATTATCTCACATACCTGGTGTAAATACCCACCGTCTGTTCAGTTACTACACGGCTGTGTACTTTGAAATATACAATATCTAGGCATTTTAATAGGCCACTGTACTGTGCGTTCTCTTGTTAAATTATCTCACATACCTGGTGTAAATACCCACCGTCTGTTCAGTTACTACACGGCTGTGTACTTTGAAATATACAATATCTAGGCATTTTAATAGGCCACTGTACTGTGCGTTCTCTTGCTAAATTATCTCACATACCTGGTGTAAATACCCACCGTCTGTTCAGTTACTACACGGCTGTGTACTTTGAAATATACAATATCTAGGCCATTTAATAGGCCACTGTACTGTGCGTTCTCTTGCTAAATTATCTCACATACCTGGTGTAAATACCCACCGTCTGTTCTGTTACTACACGGCTGTGTACTTTGAAATATACAATATCTAGGCATTTTAATAGGCCACTGTACTGTGCGTTCTCTTGTTAAATTATCTCACATACCTGGTGTAAATACCCACCGTCTGTTCAGTTACTACACGGCTGTGTACTTTGAAATATACAATATCTAGGCATTTTAATAGGCCACTGTACTGTGCGTTCTCTTGTTAAATTATCTCACATACCTGGTGTAAATACCCACCGTCTGTTCTGTTACTACACGGCTGTGTACTTTGAAATATACAATATCTAGGCCATTTAATAGGCCACTGTACTGTGCGTTTTCTTGTTAAATTATCTCACATACCTGGTGTAAATACCCACCGTCTGTTCAGTTACTACACGGCTGTGTACTTTGAAATATACAATATCTAGGCCATTTAATAGGCCACTGTACTGTGCGTTTTCTTGTTAAATTATCTCACATACCTGGTGTAAATACCCACCGTCTGTTCAGTTACTACACGGCTGTGTACTTTGAAATATACAATATCTAGGCATTTTAATAGGCCACTGTACTGTGCGTTCTCTTGCTAAATTATCTCACATACCTGGTGTAAATACCCACCGTCTGTTCTGTTACTACAACGGCTGTGTACTTTGAAATATACAATATCTAGGCATTTTAATAGGCCACTGTACTGTGCGTTCTCTTGCTAAATTATCTCACATACCTGGTGTAAATACCCACCGTCTGTTCAGTTACTACACGGCTGTGTACTTTGAAATATACAATATCTAGGCATTTTAATAGGCCACTGTACTGTGCGTTCTCTTGTTAAATTATCTCACATACCTGGTGTAAATACCCACCGTCTGTTCTGTTACTACACGGCTGTGTACTTTGAAATATACAATATCTAGGCCATTTAATAGGCCACTGTACTGTGCGTTCTCTTGTTAAATTATCTCACATACCTGGTGTAAATACCCACCGTCTGTTCAGTTACTACACGGCTGTGTACTTTGAAATATACAATATCTAGGCCTTTTAATAGGCCACTGTACTGTGCGTTCTCTTGCTAAATTATTTCACATACCTAATTATATACCCAAATATTGTATTTGCAACAAAAAAAAAATAAAATGCGGAGGGGGGCTAGCGGAATAGGACGTGGACGTGGACGAGGACGGGGGCGCGGAAATGCTGTTGGGGGCCTTGTTGAAGCCAGTGGGGATACAATGTGTGCTGGTGAGGATCAGCCAGGATCCCGCTCATCCAGAATCCCTGCCTTTATGGGACAGTTAAGCAGGGGGCGGGTTACACCGCTGTTGAGGCCTGAGCAGGTTGAACAGGTGGTGCAATGGATAGCCGATAGCGCTTCCACACAGTTGTCCACCAGCCAGTCATCCACACAGTCTCACTCTGACCCTCCTTCCTCCACACCTGGCCAACAGAGTCATCCCACCCTTGACCCCTCCCAGGAGCTCTTTTCGGGTCCTTTTTCAGATGTGCCGGAAGAATCCCAGGAGCTAGCAGAGGAATTTGTTTGTAGTGATGCCCAAACACTGGAGTTTTCGCCATCTCCTGCTGATGTGGACCCTGAGCCAGCATCTGTTATCATGAGCGATGATGATGATGAGACGCAGTTGCCATCAAGGGAGGCTGTTGGAATGTCCAGTGGGCAGGAGGAGGAGCAGAGTGAGGAAGTGGAAGAGGAGCTGGTGGATGACGAAATGACCGACCCCACTTGGCCAGGGGTGATGTCCAGCGAGGAAAGCAGTGGAGAGGTGGTGGTCTGCGCAGCACCGAAAAAGGCAGCAAGAGGCAGAGGGATGTCCACAGGCAGAGGGATGTCCACAGGCAGAGGGATGTCCACAGGCAGAGGCATGTCCACAGGCAGAGGCATGTCCACAGGCAGAGGGATGTCCACAGGCAGAGGGATGGCCACAGGCAGAGGGATGGCCACAGGCAGAGGACAGTTCAGACAGAGAAGTGAGGCCACAGCCAGCAGGGCCGAAGCTGTTCCCGCCAGCGGCCAGTCGCGCGAAGCTCCCCCATCGAGGCCTCGTACTTCTGTGGTGTGGAGATATTTTAATGTTTGTGCGGATGACAAACTGAGCGCGGTTTGCACACTCTGCCACTCAAAACTGAGTAGGGGCTCTAAGAAGAGCAATCTGACCACCTCAGGCATGCGGCGTCACTTGGAATTCAAGCACTGGGCTGAGTGGGAGAGAGCAAACGCAATACAAACTGCGCCCGGTCTTGCTGCCACTGCCTCTTCCCCTTTGTTGTGTGCTGCCACTGCGGTCCAGACCTCCAGCCAGGACACCTCCACATCTGCCTCTGCCTCTGCCTCTGCTACTTTGGGGCCTTCTCCTTCAGCCTCCCCTTCCCCGCCCCTTCCCCCGCCTCTTCGCCTGCACCCTCACACTCCTCGTCCCAACAACTGTCCATCTCGCAGGCGTTCGACCGCAGGCGGAAGTACGCCTCGAGTCACCCTCAAGCCCAAGCCTTAAACTGCCACATCTCCAAACTGCTGGCCCTGGAGATGTTGCCGTTTAGGCTTGTGGAGACGCAGGCCTTCCGCGACCTGATGGCGGCTGCCGCACCTCGCTATTCCGTCCCTAGCCGCCACTACTTTTCCCGGAGTGCCGTCCCCGCCCTGCACCAGCACGTGTCGCGTAACATCAGGCGGGCCCTGAGGTACGCAGTCAGCGCAAAGGTCCACTTGACCACCGACTCATGGACAAGCGCTTGCGGCCAGGGACGATACATTTCTCTGACGGCACACTGGGTGAATGTAGTGGAGGCGGGGACGGGGTCGCAAACAGAGACGGCCTACCTACCACCCCCGCCCAAGATTGCCAGCATGGGTTCTGATAAACCCCCCTCCTCCTCCTCCTCCTCCTCCTGTGCCTTAACATCTCCCTCAGCCGCTAGCTGGAAGCGTTGCAGCACTGGCGCGGGGAGACGTCAGCAGGCGGTGCTAAAGCTCATCAGCTTGGGCGACAGGAAGCACAGCGCCCCAGAGGTGAGGGACGCCATATTGCAGCAGACGGAGATGTGGCTGTCGCCGCTGCAGCTAGGACCAGGCATGGTCGTGTGCGATAACGGCCGTAACCTGGTGGCGGCTCTGGAGCTTGCCGAACTCAATCACGTACCATGCCTGGCCCACGTTTTTAATCTGGTAGTCCAAAAATTTCTGAAGACTTACCCCAACCTGGCAGAGCTACTGGTGAAAGTGCGGCGCTTGTGCGCTCACTTTCGTAAGTCAACTGTAGCTGCTGCTAGCTTAAAAAAACTCCAGCAACGCCTCCATTTGCCTCAACATCGGCTGTTGTGCGACCTGCCCACTCGCTGGAATTCCACCTATTCCATGTTGGCCAGGGTGTGTGAGCAGCAGAGAGCATTGATGGAGTACCAGATAATGAATCCACGCGTGCCTCCAACTCAGCTCCCTCAGTTTGCCAACCACGAGTGGCCATGGATGGCAGACATATGCGATGTACTGCGTATCTTTGAGGAGTCCACCAAGAAGGTCAGCAGCGAGGACGCTATAGTGAGCGTAACCATTCCGCTCCTAGGCGTCCTTAAAGAATCGCTCATCGCAATAAGGGAGAACGCATTGCACGCAGAGGAGACGGGGGTAGGAGGAGACGCAACGGAGCTACACAGTCAGACCACACTTTTGTCTGCTTCACGGTGGCAGTTGCAGGAGGAGGAGGATGAGGAGGAGGACGACGTGGAGGTGGCTGTGGAAGAGGAGGAGGATGCTGGCGGCGAGGGTAGCAGTCAGGCTGTGTACGTCCCATTGGTTCAGCGCGGATGGGGCGGAGAGGAGGCGGAAGAGGAAGAGGAGGAAATGGCAAGTGATCCTTCTGGTGGGGGCAGTGAGGTCATGCCTATTCAGAGTCTGGCACACATGGCTGACTTCATGCTGGGCTGCTTTCCCGGGACACACGTGTTGTCCGGATAGTGGAGAACAAACTGTACTGGGTCTTCGCACTCCTGACCCCCGGTATAAAGATAACGTCTCCTCTTTTA
Organism: Rhinella marina; assembly: GCA_900303285.1. Lineage (NCBI taxonomy): Eukaryota > Metazoa > Chordata > Amphibia > Anura > Bufonidae > Rhinella > Rhinella marina. The sequence goes on along the minus strand of ONZH01002116.1, from coordinate 3,919 downwards.
TTCCGGTAGAGGAGAGGACAAATCGATTGCTGGAATACCAGAGGGAACTCGTGCAGAACATGATGGAGATTTTCCCACCCACCATCGCTGGCGGCAGAGAGGAGAGGGTCTCCCAGAGTCCCACAACATCCATCAGGCCCACAGCCACCAGGGGAACACTCTCCAAGGTGTGGGACACGTTCATGGCACCCCCTCGTGCAACTTCCATCACTGCGGGGCCCGCTATCAGCAGGAGGGACAAGTATCGGCGGATGTTGCGGGAGTACCTGGCAGACCGTAACCCTGTCCTCCCCGATCCTCGGCGTCCTACACTTACTGGGTTCCAAGTTGGACACGTGGCTGGAACTGTCCCTGTACGCCTTGGAGGTGCTTGCCTGCCCTGCCCGCCAGGCGTGCTATCAGAAAGGGTGGTTCAGCGCAGCCGGGGGCATTATAACCGATAAGCGGCAGCCGCCTGTCAACCGACAGTGCCGACAGGCTGACGCTAATCAAAATGAACAGCAGTGGATTGACCCGGACTTTGCTTCTCCAACCGTGGAAAGCAGCCAAAAGTGAAGTGCCATCTGTATGAAGTGCCATTTCCTCCTCCACCTCCTCCTCCTCCTCCTCCTTAACCGCCAGTAGAATTGCTCCGTAAATAAGAAAATTTATATGTTTATGGCTCACCTCTTGGGCTTCCAAAAATGTTTAAGAGGTCTCACCTCTTGGGCCTCCTCATAATTTTTAACCGGTCTCACCTCTTGGGCCTCCACATAATTTTTAAGAGGTCTCACCTCTTGGGCAGCACATAATTTTTAAGAGGTCTCACCTCTTGGGCCTCCACATAATTTTATCGAGGTCTACCTCTTGGGCCTCCACATAATTTTTAAGAGGTCTCACCTCTTGGCCTGCACAAAATCTTTAAGAGGTCTCACCTCTTTGGGCCTCCACAAAATCTTTGAGAGGTCTCACCTCTTGGGCCTCCACAAAATCTTTAAGAGGTCTCACCTCTTGGGCCTGCAACAAAATCTTTAAGAGGTCTCACCTCTTGGGCCTGCACAAAATCTTTAAGAGGTCTCACCTCTTGGGCCTCCACAAAATCTTTAAGAGGTCTCACCTCTGGGCCTCCACAAAATCTTTAAGAGGTCTCACCTCTTGGGCTCCAACAAAATCTTTTAAGAGGTCTCACCTCTTGGGCCTCCACAAAATCTTAAGAGGTCTCACCTCTTGGGCCTCCACAAAATCTTTAAGAGGTCTCACCTCTTGGGCCTCCACAAAATCTTTTAGAGGTCTCACCTTTGGGCCTCCCAAAATCTTTAAGAGGTCTCACCTCTTGGGCCTGCACAAAATCTTTAAGAGGTCTCACCTCTTGGGCCTGCACAAAATCTTTTAAGATGGTCTCACCATCTTGGGCCTACCAAAATCTTTAAGAGGTCTCACTCTTGGGCCTCCAGCAAATCTTTAAGAAGGTCTCACCTCTTGGGGCCTCCCACAAAATTCTTTAAGAGGTCTCCACCTCTTGGGCCTCCACAAAATCTTAATGAGGTCTCACCTCTTGGGCCTCCACAAAATCTTTAAGAGGCTCCCCCTCACCTCTTGGGCCTCCACCACTTCATTTTTAGAGGTCCTCACCTCTTGGGGCCTGCGCAAAATGTTTACGAGGACTCACCTCTTGGGCCTCCCATAATTTTATAGAGGTCTCCCGTCTTGGCCTCCACATAATTTTTATTACGTCTCACCTCTTGGGCCTCCACAAAATCTTTAACAGGTCTCACGTCTTGGGCCTCCACATAATTTTTAAGCCAGGTCTCACCTCTTTGGGCCTCCCAAATGTTTAAGAGGTCTCCCTCTTGGCTTTCCACAAAATGTTTAAGGTCTCACCTCTTGGGCCTCACATAATTTTAAGAGGTCTCACCTCTTGGGCCTCCACAAATTTTTAATACGTCTCACCTCTTGGGCCTCCACAAAATGTTTAACAGGTCTCACCTCTTGGGCCTCCACATAATTTTTTAATACGTCTCACCTCTTGGGCCTCCACAAAATGTTTTAACAGGTCTCACCTCTTGGGCCTCCACATAATTTTAAACGGGTCTCCCCTCTTGGGCCTCCACATAATTTTTAATACGTCTCACCTCTTGGCCTCCACAAATCTTTAACAGGTCTCCCCTCTTGGGCCTCCCACATAATTTTTAATACGTTCAGCCTCTTGGGCCTCCACAAAATGTTTAAGAGGTCTCACCTCTTGGGCCTCCACATAATTTTTAAGAGGTCTCACCTCTTGGCCTGCGCAAAATGTTTTACGAGGTCTCACCTCTTGGGCCTCCACATAATTTTAAGAGGTCTCCCCTCTTGGGCCTCCACATAATTTTTAATACGGTCTCCACCTCTTGGGCCTCCACAAAATGTTTAACAGGTCTCACCTCTTGGGCCTCCACATAATTTTTAATACGCTCAGCCTCTTGGCCTCCACAAAATGTTAACAGGTCTCACCTCTTGGGCCTCCACATAATTTTTAACGGTCTCCCCTCTTGGGCCTCCACATAATTTTAATACGTCTCACCTCTTGGCCTCACAAAATCTTTAACAGGTCTCCCTCTTGGGCCTCCACATAAATTTTTAAAACGTCACCTCTTGGGCCTCCACATAATCTTTAACAGGTCTCACCTCTTGGGCCTCCACATAATTTTTAGAGGTCTACTCTTGGGCCTCCACAAAATGTTTTAAGAGGTCTCACCTCTTGGGCCTCCACATAATTTTAAGGGTCTCACCTCTTTCCACAATTTTAGAGGTCTCACCTCTTGGGCCTCCACATAATTTTTAAGAGGTGTCACCTCTTGGGCCTCCACATATTTTTAACGGGTCTCCCCTCTTGGGCCTCCACATAATTTTAATACGTCTCACCCTTGGCTCCACAAATCCGGTCCACCTCTTGGCCTCTCCACATAATTTTTAAGAGTCTCACCTCTGGGCCTCCACAAAATTTTAAGAGGTCTCACCTCTTGGGCTCCACATAATTTTTAAGAGGTCTCACCTCTTGGGCTCCACATAATTTTTAACGGGGTTCCTCTTGGGCCTCCACATAAGTTTTAATACGTCTCACCTCTTGGGCCCACAAAATCTTAACAGGTCTCACCTCTGGCCCACATTAATTTTAAGAGGTTCACCTCTTGGGCCTCCACAAAAAAAAACCTCTTTAGATGTAGGTCTCACCTCTTGGGCCTCCACAAATTTTTAAGAGGTCTCACTCTGGTGGCTCCACATAATTTTTAAGAGGTTGTCACCTCTTGGGCCTCCACATAATTTTTAACGGTCTCCCCTCTTGGGCCTCCACATTTTTATACGTCTCATCTTGGGCCTCCACTCCATTTTAAGAGGTCTCACCTCTTGGGCCTCCACAATTTTAAGAGTCTCACCTCTTGCCTCCACATAATTTTAAAGAGGTCCACTCTTGGCCTCCACATAATTTTTAAGAGGTGTCACCTCTTGGCCTCCACAAATTTTTAACGGGTCTCCCCTTTGGGCCTCCACATAATTTTTAATACGTCTCACCTCTTGGGCCTCCACAAAATCTTTAACAGGTCTCACCTCTTGGCCTCCACATAATTTTAAAGAGTCTCACCTCTTGGGCCTCCACAAAATGTTTTTTAAGTTTAAGGGTCACTCTCTTGGGCCTCACATAATTTTAAGAGGTCTCACCTCTTGGGCCTCCAATTTTTAAGAGGGTGTCACCTCTGGGGCCTCCACATAATTTTTAACGGTTCTCCCTCTTGGGCCTCCACAATAATTTTTAATACGTCTCACCTCTTGGGCTCCACAAAATCTTTAACAGGTCTCACCTCTTGGGCCTCCACATAATAACTCCTTTGGGCCTCCACAAAATGTTAGAGGTCTCACCTCTTTGGGCCTCCACATAATTTTAAGAGGTCTCACCTCTTGGGCC
>ONZH01002115.1:0-55339 GCA_900303285.1 Rhinella marina | reverse complement strand
TATATATACTCATGTTTGATAGAATGGAAACAGACATGAGTGCATGTGATAATGTGAGCTGTAACAATAACTAGTATAAGTTATGATATATCTTACTTTAATATTATATTTTGTTATTGGCTATCTAAATGATGGTATTTCTAATTTGTGTGTTCTAAAGGTATTTATCACTCTTTTGATTAATTTTTCATCATGTATTATTTTCCATATAGTTTTTTTTTCTTCTGTTTCTTGTGTATCTGTTATTTTCTATGTGTTTCGCTTTCTATTGAATCCTATAGGTTGGAGGTAGTGAAATTTACTAGGGTTTATAAATTTTATATTTTCCGTTTTCAAATTGAGATGCTGTATGTGTGTATATGTGTCCATAACCACACTTCCTCTGAGTGTGGAAATGGCGGATAGAGTGGCGAAGATGAAGGGGGGTGGGGGCCTCCCAAGGAGAGGAGATCAAGGTGCTGGGAAATCAGCCTGACATTGATGTCCCGTCCCTGAGGGGCACCCATCCCTGGTCTACAGAAAACCAAAAATCTCCAACTCAGCATTCAATCCACTCGGTACTATTGTATCAAATTCAAATATTTGTCTGGACTCTATGCGGGACATGTTTTCAATGTGATTGCCTCCTCTCCATTGTCTTGGGACTTTTTCCAGAGCAATATATATAAGGTCTTTTGGATTTTGGTCATGATAATCTTTAAAATGCTTTGACACCGTATGTAGTTCATAGCCTTTTTGAATATTATTGATGTGTTCTGAAACTCTTTTTTTAATGTTCTTTTCGTTCTTCCAATGTACTGTTTATTACAAGTACATTGGAGGAGGTAAATCACATCTGTGGAATTGCAGGTTAGACATTCTTTAATTCTATGGCAATATGTATTATTTGTTGACAATACTTGTACTGTTTTCCTTTGAAATTTGGTAATTTTACAATTATTACATATACCGCACCTAAAGAAACCTTTCATATCTAACCATGTTTGTTTACTCTTTGATTTGTTATTTCTTATTGTTGGTGCAATTTATATGCCCAAATTTGGGGCTTTTGTATATACAATAAACTGATTTTTTGTTATTGTTGGACCTATCTATCTATCTGGACTTTATCTTTCATAAGAATGGGCCAATGTTTTTTAATTATTTGTTCTATTGTTCTATATTGTGTATTAAATGGTAATATTAGTTTTGGGTTATCATTTTGATTCTCATTCAGATCTTTTGGGTCATCCATTTTTGGTTTAAAAAAATCTTCCCTATCCATTTTTCTTACTTTATCTAAGGATGCTTCTAAAATGGATGGTGGGTATTCTTTTCTGATAAATTGTTCCCTCATTTTGTAAGCTTCTTTTTCAAAATCTTCTAATTCCGAGCAATTCCTTTTGATTCTGCTAAATTGGCTGGTTGGTACATTTAGGAGCCAGCGTGGTAAATGACAGCTATTAAATAAGATATAATTATTTTTCATTACATCTTTTTGAAATGTGTTGCAGACTATTTTATTTCCGCAGACATTCACACATATGTCTAAAAATTCCACCTGTTCGGTATTTGTATTGGTTGTGAATGTCAGATTATAATCCTTGTGATTCAGATTGTTGAGGAATGATGTTAAATTGTCTTCTGTGTCTTTCCATATAATGATGATATTATCAATCTATATACGCCAGAGGACCAGACTCACCCCCAGTTTGGGAGTGGACGTATAGCGTCCTCTTCCCATTGTGCCATAAATATGTTGGCATAACTAGGGGCGAATCTGGTCCCCATGGCGGTACCTTGTAGTTGTATGTAATATTTTGAATCAAAACTAAAATAATTGTGAGTAAGAATATATTGAATTCCATCTAGAAGGAAATCTACTTGTTCCTCTGGGAATGTGCGATTGTTTATAAGATGTCTTCTGATTGCCAATAAACCTAATTCATGTTTGATGGAAGTGTATAATGAGTTTACATCGATTGTGCCTATGATCCAATGTGATTCAAACTGTATCTGTTCTAATGTGTGGATGATGGCTGTTGTGTCTTTGATGTATGATGGTATTAATTTTACTGTAGGTTGCAATAATTTATCTATATACTGGGATAAATTGGATGTGATAGAACCGATTCCTGAGATGATTGGTCTACCAGGTGGATTAGTTAAGTTTTTGTGTATCTTTGGTAAGCAATAGAATACTGGTAACCTTTTTTGGAGTGGAAATAATGTATTTAAATTTGTTTTCCCGTAGTATGTTGTTTTTAAATCCTTTGTCGCAGTATTCTACTAATTGTTTCTGAAAGAGATCGGTGGGATCGGTGGTTAATACTTAATATGTGTGAGTGTCTGTTAGTTGTCTGGTGCATTCACTGTTGTAATCTTCAGTATTTTGTATCACAATGGCTCCTCCTTTATCTGCCGGACGTATTGTTATGTTCACGTTATCCTGTAGTTCTCGAATCGCCTCAACTTTCTTGCGGGATTTAGATTATTCCTTAATAATGATTTGGTTTAATTTTCGGAAATCTCCATTCTACGTTTCTTCTAAATGTAGTAATTTCTTTCGCTTCTTTCCTGTCTAGGGAATTTCTTTGGATTGTCCCTCAATTCTGTGTGTGTATAACTCGCAGGTATTCTTAATTTCATATTTTGATGGATTTTTCATTAAAGTATTTCTTTAACCAAATTTTTCGTTATGAATTTTTGTCTACCCCTATAACGTGTTGAACTTGTCTAATTTTGTTGTTGGTGCGTATTTTGATCCCTTATTAACAAACTTTTCTGGTGTTCTGTGAGTGTATGAGTACTCAAACTAATGACTATATCCTCTGTTGGTGGAATCTGTCGTGATTTAATCTGTTTGGGTGTTTTCTTTGTCCCCTCCGTGTCTGTTTTCGTGATGTCGTGATTGTGTTTGGGATCTTGTTTTGTGGTGATTTCTTTGTTGTTCCTGATATTGGTGTTGGTGAGTTGGGTATTGGGTTTGGTTGTGGTGTGTTTTGTGTCTCGTTGGTGTCTCCCTGGTTGTATTGCTGTTTTCTTGTCTGTGTCTTAAGTTGTAATTGTGGTGGGGTCATCTTGATCTCCTGTATCTTTGTTCCATTTGTGGTGAATCCCATCGTGCTCTTATTCTGTGATGTGGGGGTGTCTGATCTAAAAAAAGGGGTTCTGATAGAGGTTCAAATCTATTTGATGTTGATATTAGTTGTGGGGGCATACTTATGGGTCGGTGATCGTTGTTCGTATTATTTTTATTATTATTATCATTGTTTAGATTATCAGAGAATCTTGTGTCCATATTATCACTAGTTTGTTTTCTCCTATACAGTTTTTTTGTTTTTTTTATTGATAATCTCTCTTTCCAATATGTCTAGACTCCTACAAATCTCTTCTTCCCATTTTTTGAAAGAATCATTTTGTGGTAATGAGTCAATAGTTGTTTTCAAATAATTGATTTGGGATATAATCTGCTGTAACATTTCTGTCCTTCTTTTTATGATCATAGTGATCAACATCTTGGATTGTGTTGCTAAGAATGTATCCCATTCGGTCTTGAATTCTATACTGTATAGATCTTGTGCTGGTTCCTTTGTCAGCATGAGCCCTTTGGGAATAATTCCATTCTCTAAATGTTGATTAAGAGATTTGATTTCCCATTTTTGTCTTAATTGCTTTTGTAGCAATTTTTCAAGTTCCTTAAAAATCTCATCATTTGATCTCGGTATTATATTTGTTGTTTCTGGGTTATAGTCTGAGTCAAATTTAAAAGAGTCTACATTTTGACATTTCTTCTCAATGCAATTCCAGATGTCCATATTACTGTTGTGGCAGCTCTACTATTATGGGTATCAATCGTGCAATAGAAATAGATAAATAAATAGTAGCTCACCACTCAGTGATAGTGGAATTGAGGTGCTACAAATCACCAGCTGTACCCTCAGCTTGTAAAAAGATCAAAGAAAATGTATAAGAATGTGATGAGCACTCTCATAATACATTGCTCGTTTCCATGGTTACAGACCACCCTGCAATCTGTCAATGGTGGTCGTGCTTGCACAATATAGGAAAAGGCACCAGCCTATCTGTGCTCCCATGGTCGCTACCACCAGAGAGGCTGATGCTTTTAGCTATAGTGTGTAACCACGACCACCAATAATGGATTCCACGAGCAGTGTATAATGTGATGAAAAAATTAATCCAACCAGCAAAGGAAGCAATATGGATAATAATATGTTAGTAAGTGCCTTGTATTAACTTTCACTACATTGATAAATCCAGTTTACTGAAGTGAGACGACCCTTTTAATATTACCCAGACTTCCATGTAACATTTTTTAGCTTTTTTTTTTGTCTAAGAAAAATGTTGCAAAAAATAGCATCCAAAAAAGGCATCCAAAACAGCAAAACCCCCAAATCAAAAACAGCAGAAACAATGTGTGGCATTAGGCAATTTCTTCTTGACAATTGCTGTGTGGATAGGCCATTAGCCAATAGCTGCAGCCCAGTTTTTCGGATTGCACTGTGCTTTTTTTGATGACTTCTTTTGTGTGTTTGTCTCTAATGTATTTAGCTTTAGCCATAATTACACAGCACTTTATGAAGCATACGTATTGACTGTGCCCCATATCGCCATCTACTGGTAGCTTAATAAAAAAACAACGAGAAAAAGCACTGCGGTCATGCCAAAGTAGTTCCCCAAATTAGTCATTATTTTTGCTGTCCCTTTTTAACGTGATGGTTCAGCTTTAGTACCATTACTACATCACCTATACTTGTTTATGAAGAATTGTATGCATTCGCATATCCTCATTTATATAAATTCCCTTTATAAGCAAGTATGTTCCACTAACAAAGCTGCAAAGTCACGAAAAACAAAGCATAAAGCTATATTCGAACATCAAGGTCAAATTGCTGCATAAGAAATGTAATTTGATTGAAATGTAACAACTACCATCATGTCTCACATTTAAAGGGGTTGTCCAGGACTTTTATATTGGTGGCCTAGCCTCAGGGCAGGTCATTAATATTTGATTGGTGGGGGTCCAAGTGAGTGCTGCGGCCTCTTCCTAAGGGCCCTTGCACACGACCATATGCGCTCCGTGAGAGATACAGTCCGTGAGAGCAGCATAGATCATGGGCACGAGAGCACACAGCATAGATTACTATGATGCTGTGCATGTCGGGCCGCGCCGCGGGACTATTGTCCCGCACTCATATGATCTTATATATAACTTATGATGCTGTGCGCTCTCGTGCCCACGATCTATGCCACTCCGGGACATATGGCCCGCTCACGGACTGTATGTCTCAGAGCGCATATGGTCGTGTGCAAGGGCCCTAAGCCAGTGACCTCAATGTACATCTGTCATGTGGCCTAGTTGCTCCTCAGTTGCATTCAGGTAAATTGGCCTGAGCTGCAATAGCACGCACTGCCACTATATAATGTATAGTCATGTACTTGGTAAGCGGTGAGGAGTGCCGCAGTCTCTTCAAATAAGGGTGCTGGGAGTAGGACCCCCACTGATCTGAGATTGATGGCCTATTCTCAGGACAACCCTTTAAAGAGGTTCTCCCAGGACTTTAACATTGGTGGTTTGTCCTCAGAATAGGCCTTCAATGTTCAATTGGTGGGAGTCTGATTTCCCGTGAACCCTACTGATCTGCACAACAAAAGGTCTGCAGCACTATTGTGAGAGGTTCTGTTTTGGATTCCATGGTGGTTGGATTCAAGTATGAAGGCTCATTGTGAGCGCTTCAATCCTGCCTTTGCTGTGGTGACACACTCTCCAACTGCTGGTATCAATGATCTCTGGAGTCATCACATACGACAGTCAGTCAACCCTAGTAGCGATACGAGAGACACTACCAGCTCAGCGATATGTGCGGGACAACCTGGCGGCCACATGTCTTCCTCTCATGGCAGGGCTTCCAACTGGCATTTTTCAGTAATGCTCATCCACACACAACAAGGGTTTCCCAGGAATATCTCCTCCACATCTGCAACATTTCCTGGTCACCAGATTTATCTTCAGCTGAGCATGTATGGGACCAGCTGGGATGGCCAGCTTCAACAACTTACAAGTGTGCAGGATCTACAGGCCCAGCTATAACATCTGTGGGCAAATGTGCCACAGGATACCATACAGAACCTGTATGCCTCCATTTCCAACCATATCTCATCTTGTATCCAGGCTAGAGGCTTCCCAACAGGGCCCAGAGCCTCCTTTCAATTGTGCAGTTTCCCCCTATAATCTAATTCCGTTCTAATATTGTAATCACTTATATATATCATCATTGCATTCACATATACTAAGTTTCATTCCATTCCAAACAACTCCTTCTTGAGGAGTTATTTTTTTGTCAATGAGTGTAAATTTGATGCATCTGTGATGTTAGTATGCCAGAAATTAAAATGTACACCGGCTCCTACAGTCATAATTAACTCTAGTTTTCTGGCATAAATTACAGTAAATCTGTCTGGCTGTGGTGACCCTGCCTAATCTACAAAACCACTTTTAAAGAAACTGTAGAGAGTGGTGTAGAAACTCAAAAAGTAGAACTTTTTTAATGCCAAATGCCATTTGTCCAAATTTTTGCAACTTTTGTATGGTAGAAAACTGGCGCATATGTTTTGTAAATGACCACCATGAACATGTATATACACCATTCAATAAAGTAAAAAATATATTCGTACCATGTTAGCCAGTAAATAGAAGATGAAAAAAATTAGAAGATGAAAAAAATTTTCCTCAGTACGTTGATACCTTTTAATGGCTAACTGAAAAGATGATGACACAATTGCAAGCTTTCAAGACTAGTTAGGCCTCTTCGTCAGGCATCTTTTAAGACAGTATTTGAAGATTCACATATTTATACACCAAAGAACATAAGAATAATGAAGTAGACAAGTGACATAAAGCAGATTAATATGTGGAGTGGAGAAGTTAACATACTATAGTAGCAGTAAATTGTTGTTAGCAATTATAGATAAGGAGTGTGAAAGTTTTTGGTCCTCTAATAGATATCCAGTCTGTTGTGATGAACCCAGGAGGTCTGATGGACACATTCTTTAACCCCTTCGCGCCCAGCGCCATATGGCGCTGGGCGCGTGTTTAAAGATGGCACCTGCTCCTAAACGGAGCGGGCGTCATGGCCGCGGGTGAACTGCTGATTTATACAGCAGACACCCGCGGCTCATGTCCGTGACCGGCAGTAATGCCGATTGCGGACATTTAACCCTTCGGATCCGAGGGCTTAAAACACCGGAAGTGCGCGCTTCCGGTGTTACTCCAGCTCCCCCGTGTGGCGATCGGGGGAACCGGAGTATGTATGCAGCAACCCCTATCATAGTCAATGACAGGAGGCTGCTGCATAGACTTTCCTATGGCCGATTCACCATTTTTTGTCGCTTTTTTTTCTAAAACAAATTAAATAAAAAGCGATCAAAAAGTCATACACACCCCAGAATGGTATCAATAAAAAGTTCAGATCGCCCCGCAAAAAATGAGCCCCCATACAGCTCCGTACACATAAGTACCAAAAAGTTATAGGGGTATAGATATGACAAAAAAATTAGAATTAAAGTAACTGGTCAGTTTTAATGAACATCGAACACTGTAAATAAAAAGCTCGTAAAACTCTAGCGAAATTGCGTTTTTTTTGCAACTTCACCCAGTTTGGAATTTTTTTCCCGCTTCCCACTACACCATATGTAATATTAAATGGTTGGAAAGTACAACTTGTCTCGCAAAAAACAAGCCCTCATACAGCTATGTGAACAGAAAAATAAAAAAGTTATGGCTGTATGAAGGGAGGGGGCGCAAAACGAAAACGGAAAAAAAAAACCTCCGGGGGTGAAAGGGTTAAGAGATTTAGGAGAACCTAAATCCATGAGACACATTCATTCCTAATCTAAGTGTGTCAAAGGTGGCGTTGCTCTTGTATTCCCAGACTCTCATGTCCTTATAATGTTTAAAATTTCCTTTTAATATCAAGCCATCATTTCTGCTCAGCATGAATCGACTTTCATCAGTGGACAGGTCTGAGGCTCACTGGTCCCTTGTCCAGTGTAGATGTTCCTTGGCCCATGCAAGACAATAATGCCTGTGGTCAGGTACACTTGCAGGTTGGCTATCACACAGACCACACTTATGTAAGCTAGGGATGAGTGAACCCAAACCTCACCGTGAAGGAATTCCGTTATAGGTTCTGTTATAACAGAATATAACGGAATTCAATGACGGAATATAAAATGGAAGCCTTTAAGGTGTAACTGTCATTTTTTTGTTTTCATATAGGGCCAGTGATGCTGACCATTTTTGTATTATACTTTTATTACTGAAATCATACATTTCTATTTGAAAAATAGCTCTAAAGTGGCCCATTTTGAGCCTTAGCAACGCTCCTCTGTCTTCTGTTTACATAACACAGTCAGTGCTGAGCAAGTCTCCACTGTTATGTAGACAGAAGACAGAGGAGCGTTGCTAAGGCTCAAAATGGGCCACTTTAGAGCTATTTTTCTAATAGAACTGTACAATTTGAGTAATTAAAGTATATTGCAAAAATGGTCAGTATCCCTGCCCCTGCACATTACACAAATAAAAAAGAATGACAGTTACACTTTAAGACTATGGCCAAGCATAACGGATGCATCTGTTTGCCATTATGCAGGACTGTTTTCCGTCATGCATATACTTGGCCATAGACTTCTATTATGACGGATCAAAACGGAATGTGCCTTTTAAAGTGACTGCAACCACTAAGCCTTTGGTAGCACTTAGTGATGAGCAAGCCAAAGCGGCAATATTCGGGATTCGCTCGAATATTGCCCGCTTCAGCTCGGCTCGGCATCACGAGCCAGCGCGGACTTGTGATGATCCGTGCCGCCCGGGCCCCCCTTTAAAAAAGCATACTTACTTGTTCTGGCCGCTGCTGTCCTCAGGCTCCGCACTCCACTATCTGGCCTGCCGGCACGCACTATGACCTGACGCTGCGGTCCAATAACCGTGTCCCTTCCCACCCTGGTAGTGCCAGGCTACAGCTGCTGGTTGTATCTGGCTGGTGAAGGAAAAAAGGGGGGGACCCCACGCCATTTTTTTAAAATTATTTAATTATTTTTGTAAAAAAAATGGCGTGGGGTCCCCCCCTTTTTTCCTTTGCCAGCCAGATACAACCAGCAGCGGCAGCCTGGCACTACCAGGGTGGGAAGGGACAAGGTTATTGGCCCTTCCCAGCCTAATGGTACCAGCCTGAAGCCGCCCCAGAGCCAGACCCTCAATTTAGAAGGTCCGGTCCTGCGGGTACCCGGCTCTTCCCGGCACCCCTGGTGGCGGTGGGTGCCGAGGTAATAGATGTTGGGGTTAGTGCTGGCCTGCCATACCGGCAAGCACTAAGCCCAGTATTAGTAATCAGGGCCGGCTGTAGATAGCCGTGATTACTAAAACTGTAGTATTGTAAAAAAAAAAATACACACACAAGTATAAAACATTTTATTGAAATAAACACTCCCCCAGACCCCTGTTTGACCATTTTATTAAAAAAAAAAAAAAAAAAGCTGGTCCGACGTAGTCCACCGAATCCGACGTAGTCCTCTGCATTCACGACCCTGAAAAATAGAAAACAAACACACAAACACAGACCACTTACCTCTTCCTGCAGTGGGATAATACACACAGCGATGTCACTGTACAGGGATAATAAACAGTGATGTCACAGTACAGGGATAACAAACACAGTGATGTCACAGTACAGGGATAACAAACACAGTGATGTCACTGTACAGGGATAATAAACACAATGATGCGACTTGTTAAGAAAAAAAAGTTAGCCATTTTGCAATCTGTAAAGTTTACCCGAAAGGGGGGGGGGCCCGCGAAATTTGCCTGTAGGGGGCCCCGAAATTCCTGATGGCAGCCCTGTTCCATGGAGTACGTGTCCACATGCAATCTCCATCCTAAAAGTCATACTGAGGATCACCACCATGCTTTACACTGCAATCTTATTGAAAGACAGACAATCAGGGGTTCACCGCCAGGTTGTCAGGCAGCATTTTTAAGTGGGTCACCATTACCGTGTCCCTGAAAATTGCCTTGGGGTCATCCCCAGACTATTGGTCAGATTTAGAAAAAATGGTGCAATTAGGGAGCCTCAGTGGCATCCCTACATGCTGCCCCTGGTGTTTCCTATGCATTTCCAAGGTGTTTCCATCATTTTCTGAGGCTTTCACATGTTGGGGCAACTTTTAGGCCCCATTCACACGACCGTATGAATGGGGCCGTATCTATCTGCAAAATTGCGGATAGATACAGCCAGGGGCGTACATAGAAATCATTGGGCCCCATAGCAAGAATCTGAATGGGGCCCCTAACCCCACCCACTACCCCGGCCCATCCCACATGAGACGTTATACTGAATGGGAGCAGCAACAAGGATAGATTATACTGTATATTATACAGCATGGTATATAGATTATACTGTATATTATACAGCGTGGTGTACGGATTATACTGTATACTATACAGCATGGTGTAGGGATACTGTATACTATACAGCATGGTGTATGGATTATACTGTATACTATACAGCATGGTATAGGGATTATACTGTATACTATACAGCATGGTGTACGGACTATACTGTATACTATACAGCATGGTGTAGGGATTATACTGTATATTATACAGCATGGTGTACGGATTATACTGTATACTATACAGCATGGTGTACGGATTATACTGTATATTATACAGCATGGTGTACGAATCATACTGTGTATTATACAGTATGGTGTATGAATCATACTGTACATTGTATAGCATGGTACAGGGATTATAATATATACTGTACAACAAATGCATGGTGGTTACACCATGCAGGACAATATAACCCCTGCGCCACGCTGTACAATATACAGTACGTACAGTGTATGCATATACCCACACACACATACATACATACATACATACATACACACACATATATACATACACACATACTACACACACACATACATACATACACACACACACATATACATACACACATATTACACACACACATACATATACACACACATACATAAAACATAAAAACTTACTTGTCCTGACACTGGAGGGGGCTGGGCCTTGGTCTTCTTTCTTCTTTGCCGCTGCTGCACAGGTCTTCCCTGTGCCGCGGCTCCTATGAAGAAGCTCTATAGTTGTCCGTGCGTACGGACAACTATAGGCATTTTCAATGGGGCCGCCTGGCGGGTGTTCCGTGCGCACGGAACACACGCCGGGGGCGGCCCCATTGAAATACCTATAGTTGTCCGTACGCACGGACAACTATAGAGCTTCTTCATAGGAGCCGCGGCGTATCTATCCTGTATCCGCAATTTTGCGGATAGATACGGCCGAACCTTTGGCCCCTGCAAAATGATTCGGGTCTCCCATAGACTTTAATGGGATTCGGTATTCGTCCCGAATCCACGAATCCCGCGGTGGGATTCGGGCCGAATACCGAATCCCCGAATCTTTTAGGATTCGCTCATCTCTAGTAGCACTGTATATGCACTAGCGTTCAGTTAAAGAAGAACTCCCACAAAAAATTTTATTCTCTGACCTGTTAGAAAGGCACATGATATAATCTGTAGTGAAAGTAATTTTCTTACCAGTGACTGTATTTGTCAGCTATCCTCTCTCTTCTAATTGTAGCTGTGTCATGTGAACAACTGTCTGATCGCCAACTGACATAGGACAGGAAGCCAGATACTACTCTATTCATTCCTATGAGACTGAGAGTGAGGCTCCCATAGGAATACATAGGGAATTAGACTTCCTGTCCACACATAGGATGCTGTGTCAGTTGGTGAGTCTGATTGCTGGTCACATGACACAGATGAGAAGCATAAGGGAGATATAACTCAGAGATATTACTAACAAATACAGACACTGGTAAGAAAATGACATTCACTACAGATTACATCATGTACCTTTCTTGCAGGTCAGAGAATAACATTTTTTGCGGGAGTTCTTCTTTAAGATGAACTGTTTTAACTAAATCTGGTCTGTGATTTTTTTCCATTTAAAGGTGAACCAACACCACCCTACACACCCCTATAGCTAGTCTCCTGGGAACAGGCTTAGCCTGAGATAGGCCCAACTGATGTGTACTCCCATCCCCTAATATATAATCTGCCCGCTCCCTAGCCTTCTATTAATACAATTATTTTTGCAGTTCTTTCCTCACAAGATTGATGCACTCCATGACTTTGCATCACTACATGTTGTTTATCGGGGTATCGAGGCCATACTGTCCTGTTTTTATGGAAATCAAACAATTACTACTCACATATTGAGCTGACAGCGCACAGCATGCCGAGAGAACGGAGCAAACAACACTGGAGGACAGGATGTTTTGGTGCGGTAGAAGCCTTTTGTGCAAACACTGTTATAATGATAGAATGACTGTAATTACAGGGTGCTAGAGACAGTAACATCATGGATATTGTGCATATGCTAGGTCTATTTAACAGAGGAAAACCCTCTTCATATTGTGTCTAGTGATGGAAGATCATTATAGTACAAATGTTTACTTTAGGTCTTTGTGTTGAGAAGTGCAGCTTATTAGAAGCTAGTATTACGCTGTAAATAATCCACAGTAACGGCATGGAAGTTAATTCTATTTGGACTTTACTTAAATAAAATGTAACCCTGACACCTCAAGTAATTGTAGTCACATTCCAGAACAGTAATATACCAAAGACCTGGGGTGGTGGGGTGTTGTAGGCCCTACATGAAAGAAACTGCTTCCCGGGGAAGGGACTGGTGAAGCACATGAAGTGGACAGAGTCTAATATAAGGCAGGATGGTAATAGTTACAGTCAGGGGTATAGCTAAAGACTTGTGGGCCCTCTTGCAAGAGTTCAGATTGCGCCCCTTTCCCTTAGTACTTTGTGGCAAAGGGCAGGGGGGCACCTAGCCTTTCTGCTGCTTGAAATTGAAACACCCCCCCATGCTAAATTCTCAACCTAACCTAGCTAAAAAACATACAGGGTAATACTGCCCCACATACCTCTTACAGTCTCCTATGAAGTAGATATTCTCTTTCCTCATGTTCTCCGTTTGGACCAGACCACCATAATGATTTCTTTAAGCCATCTCTCGTCTGTGCAGAGTTTGACAAACAGACATCTTCGTTTCCTACTTTACCATAATCCTCCCATCTTCTGAACACCTCATCCTGCCACCCCAATACTGTACCCGCTATGCTAATCAATACTGTACTGCAGAAACACAATAATCCACCTGAAAATACTAGTAATAGTGCTCCCCAAAGTACCACCAATAGAAATAATTATCTCCCAGAGTGCATAGTGTTAACAGTGCCCCCAATAGTAATAATGCCCCCATTGTGCCCATACTAGTAATCATGTTCCCCATAGCACCCATTAGTAATAATTCTCCTTATAATCTGCACCAGTACAAAAATACACCCTTATAATGTATGACAGTACAAAAATACTCCTATAATGTGCACCAGTACAAAAATTACACCCTTATAATGTACGTCAGTGCGAATACTCCCTTACAGTGTATGCCAGTAAAAAACTACCCCTTTATATTGTGTGCCAGTACAAAAAATACCCCCCTACCTTTTAGATCAGACCCTCAGATCAGACCACCATATCAGATCCCCAAATCAGACTCCCATATCAGATCCTCAGATGAGACCCCCCTTCAGACCTTCAGGTCAGACCCCCATAACAGAAATAAGTTAAAGGGGTTGTCCGGGTTCAGAGCTCGACAAGATCATTGGGTTCAGAGCTTGACAAGTTCAGCCTGCCTGACAAGAGCATCGGAGCATGTTATGCTTGGATGTGCTCCCTTGCCCTGCGCTAGATCACGCAGGGCAAGGGCTTTCTTATTTACAAACACACACTGCCGGAGTGGAGGCTTCCTCCTAGCAGTGTGTTCGGTGACATCACCGGCTCTGATGGGCCGGCTTTAGCGCTACCCTAGACATTTTACAGGCTAGGGCAGCATTAAAGCCCGCCCATCAGTGCCGGTGACGTCACCGGGCTCACTGCTCAGCGGAAGCCTCTGCCTGGCAGAGCCCGGTTCGTCATTGGAACTGGGCAAAATGTCTTTGCCCTGCGTGATTCAGTCTTACATTAAGAAGCGGCGGGGGATCCACTGAAGTTATGCAGAGGCCGGCGCCTCTACATAACTTTGGCGGATCCACCGACAGTGCAGGGCTTTATTAAGACTGGCGTCTAAAACACTGATCTTAATAAATGTTCCCCTTGGTGTTAACATTCCTCATGTTAAAGGGGTTTTTCACTATACAGTCTAGTACTGTTAGCATTGATTTGGCAGAGTCAGATTATGTAGGGACACCCCCCAACTAGTAACGCCCAGATGTTAATGCATTCATACATTTTTAGGAGGAATAACAGAGGGACAGCACAAGGAAGAAGACAAGATGCTTCAGAATAGTTATATTATGGGGAACAATATTAACTATAACAGACATGTCAAGAGAGTTGACAGGTCTTCTATAAAGGAAATGTTTGGTTCTTGAAAATTGATGGCCTATCCTTAGAATAGGCCACCAACATTATAACGGTGGGGGTCTGACTCTTGACACAACTGGCGATCAACTGTTCCATGGCACTAAGATGAACGCTGTGTCCCCTTTGTTTGCCAGACACAGCACCGTACTTTTAGTAGTCGCTGTGCCTAGTATTACAATTCAGTCCCATTCACTTAAAGGGGTTATCCCATGATTAATATAAAAAAATCTAATTCATACCTCTTTCTAACAAAGCTAGATCCAGTCCTGTGTCTCACATGGATCCAGAGATCTCCTTATTAATTGCTCCAAATGTTGTGGTAGATTTATTTCAAACAGGCTCAGGGAGGGTGTCCTTTCTGCTGAAACTAATGGCAGTTAAAAGATAGAACTGAGCATGTGCTTCCATCTCAGTGAGCAGGACAGAGAAATTAGAAAAAGAACAAACAGCAGGTGGCGCTATACAGGTAGATTTTATTGAATAACTCTGTGACTATAATACATTTTTAATTACATTCAATTACAAAAGTATTCAGATCCAGGTGCTGGTTTGAAAACTGTGGAATATTATTTGTGGGACAACCCCTTTAAATGCCAAGTGTTCAACCCCCACCAATCTAATATTGATACTTTATACTAAGACTTTACTATCAGTTTCAAAGAACCAGACATCTACAAGATATCTGTACTGTAAATGGGTCTGTCAAGTGCTTAAATTTTAAAGGACTTCTGTTGGCAGGATCAATCATTAAACCAGTCATAATGCCTATTTTAGGTTGATGCCACAATCTATTGCTGTATTATTTAGGAGAATAAGTGTATTTTTAAATATGTAAATTAGGGCTTAAGTGCACTGAGGGCGGGCTCTGGCCACTCAGTGCTGCTTAGCTTCTCTGCTTTGCTTCCATGGACTCTTCTCTTTCACCTGGGTGCTTGGCCCCATCAGTTAACTGGAGAGGACAGTGTCCAGGGCCCGCAATCATTGCACTTAAGCCCTAATTTGCATATTTTTAAAAATACTTATTCCTCCTAAATGCAGCAAACAGAGCAGGGAAAGAAAAGTATGTGTCACGAGTAGGCTTGCGTCTGGAATCAGACGCTCTGCGCGGCTGTCTAAGTGACATATTTGACAGGCTATTCCCCCAGGCTGTTCACCACACCCCTTCCCCTCAGCTGTTGCCGCTTGGCAATTAGCTTTCTCCTATTTACCCCTTCCTCTCCCAGTATCCCTTGCGGTTTATATCTTCTGTTTACCTGGTTGAGAGTGGTGTGGATCTCGGCTAAGATCCAGTTGCTGAGTTATCTGCTTAAGTTAAGTTTCTTCTGTTCCTTTTGTTGTTTTCCTTTTGGAGTCTCCTGTTCCTCCTTACGCTTGGAGGAACGGGTTTACTCTCTTGTGTCACTAGACTGCAGGGTTTTCTAGGGTGCATTTAGATTAGGTTCCTGTGTATGAACTTTCCTACGACCCAGGCTTGTTCATACTGGTAGTCAGCCAGGGCCTAGTCTCAGGGTCCCCTGCAGGATGTGACCGGTTCCCTGGTTTTGTCTGTTCCCATCCCTCATACGCTCGGTGTGGCTTTCCCCCTCACACCAGAGTGTGACAGTATGTTTTTTTTACCAGCAGGGTCAGTCCTGCCAGGCATGATGAGTAGGTTATTGGATTGATCCTGCTGACAAATGTCGGAAGAAATGCATGATGGGTAACACAAATTCCAGCTAGTTAGTAATTTTAATACATTTCCTACATTATCTTTGTTCCTGCTGTTTTACCTGCAGCGCACTCAGGCCAGCCATTGAAGATCTCAAATGAGTTTTTCTGCAAAAATTGTGCTTCTTCCGTAAAAATAAAGATAGAAGAAACCTTGTCAAGTCTCCAAACATGAAAAGCTGATAAACCCTAAACCTTCTAAGGTACAAAGAGTCTCCATAGATGATGTTCCAGGTCCATGAATATTTATGTCACACATTTTGGAGAACTTTTGCGCTTTGACTGTGGCTTTATTCTGTAGGCAAAAAATACGGGACATCACGTCTGCCAGCCATAAGCACATAACAAAACACGCTGCCTTGACTTACAAGACGCTCATCCTTTTGCCGAGATAAACCCCCCGAAGTGTGTGAGAGGTGACACAGCACCGTCCTCTATAATTCATGAATTCTGGGAAATTACCAGGTCTGAGATGAGAACAGTTCTATGGAAACTGCTGTAAAATGACAAGCACATTTATCTCCAGACTGTTAACTGGCTACACTGGTGCTCCTGATATACCCCAGCTAATAATATCATTTACATATGAAGCTATCATCAGCTATAAATTCAAATTGACCTGTGACCTACATATGTTCTATGAATCACATCTGTGCTCTGTACTCGGTAACGATTCACATTTCATTCACATGACTATATTGTTTTTAAAGCCTATGTACACCTTTGGGGGCAATGGTTTTTTTAATGCTTGCACTTTACTCATTTTGGGCTAAAAATCATTTTTTATTTGCTCATTATTAAAACTTTTCTACAGTTTTTGTTATAAAGGGTTAAGTTCTAGCGTAGCTGTGAGCATCTTTCTTTCACTTGTAAGCCCAATGTATAGCCCTTATCTCTGAACTACTAACAGCTCACAACTTATTGAAAGGCTGTGCACACCTTCGGAGACATTTTTTAAAATTGCATTTTACTCATTTTGAGATAAAAATCATTTTTTCATTTGCTCTTTATTAAAAATTGTCTGCAGTTTTTGTTATAAAGGGTTAACTTTAGCCTAGCTTAGGCTACTTTCACACTAGCGGCAGGCCTGATCCGGCAGGTGAAGGGTGCTGCCGGATCAGGACTGCTGCAGCGACATGTGTGGAGCCGGAACCGCGCTCCGGCCCCACACATGTCACACAGTACATACATACACACAGACACACACACATATATACAGACAAATACACATACATACTTACATGCTCCCGGCAGGTCTTCAGAGCGCCGGAGGAGCAGGACGGCTCGCAAAGGTGACGATTCCCTACAGCGCCCTCTGCTGGGCGCCTGGTGGAATCGTCATCTGTGCGCGCCGTCCTGTCCCTCCAGCGCTCTGAAGACCTGCCAGGGAGCATGTAAGTATGTATGTGTATTTGTATGTGTATATGTCTGTGTATGTTTATGTGTATGTCTATGTCTGTATGTGTGTATTGTGTGTATGTGGTGACGGATCCGTCATGAACTCCATTGAAAGTCAATGGAGGGCGGATCCGGTTACCATTGTGGTCACACCAGACGGATCCACCCCCATTGACTTGCATTGGGGGTCATTCCGGATCCGTCTTGGTGCGGATGCCTGGACCGCATAGCAAACCGCAGCATGCTGCGGTTTGTTCTCCAGTCTGAAGACGGAACGGAATGCTTTCAGGAGCACTCCGTTGTCTTCAGTTCAGTTTTGTCCCCATTGACAATGAATGGGGACAAAACTGAAGCATTTTATTCCGGTATTGAGCCCCTATGACGGAACTCAATACCGGAATTTTAAAACGCTAGTGGGAAAGTAGCCTTGCTTTCACATCTCACTTGTAAGCCCAATATGTAGTCTTTATCTCTGAACTACTAACTGGGAAAATGTAAAAATACAGACCCTGCTGCTAGAGAATCTAAAGGCTATACAGAGAAAGGTGCTCAAAATTTTTACTAAAGACCAATTGAAAAAAATATTTTTTAATCTCAAAATGAGTACAATGCAATAATAAAAAAATTGCCCTCAAAGGTGTCCATAGCCTTTAAAAAAGAGTTATCTAAGAGTGAATTACCCCCCTAAAATGCCGGGACCTGCCATATTGACAATACTTACCTGGTCCCTGGTTTCCTCCCGGATCACTCCATGCCGCTGTCTCCCCTGCCTGCAGAAATCAACATCTGTCGATGGAGGGGGTGCAGCCAATAGCAGGCCACGGCGGTGACCTGCCTCCTTGCGTTACTGCGTTTTCATGCAGCCGCCACTAGAGGGAGCTAAATGCAAGGAGATTATTTCAGATTCTTATCCAGGAAATGGTAATTTTATAAATTCCTATGCGCTGAACTCCCGCTAATGGTAGCTGCAGGCAGCCATCTTTATAATAGAAGGGAAGCAGATTTATTAATGTATCTTTTCCCGTCATCTTGGTGTAAATTGAGAAGTATGGTATTCAGAATGAGCACCAAATTTATGAAGTGCCTGTTTCACTTTTATTGAGATTATAAGAGACCACGCACTCAGAAGGACATATGAAAAAATGAAAATTTTTAATTTTTGTAATTTTTTGGTTTTTCACTGCATTTCATGTTCTAAAAATAAGAACAAAGAAGAAAAGAAAAAAAGGAAGGGGAAAAAAGGAGAAAAAAACATGTACAAACAAATGAGCACTCCTGTCAAATCTCCAAAAGGGTGCTAATTCTATGGTAGAATTTGCGATTGCTTGTCAATTTTTGACGTTTCGGTCATAAGTGACCTTTTTCAAAGAATCGCTGCAAAATAAGAGAAGTAACAATAAGTATACATGAGAACAAATAAGGAAGATTGAAGAGCAAGGAATATAAGTATGGAGAGTAGCAGGTAATGTTAGCAAGGAAGCAATATAAGGAATAGACATGTCAGTTAGAATAATGTAAAAGCTGGAGGCAGAAACTAATACTTCCAGCAAAGCTGGGATAATCCATCAATCGACAGTGTAGGTAAAATAAGCAAGGTACCTGAATAATGGTGAGAGTAAGCCTGTACTGAAATGGAGATGGCGTCCCACGTGGAGTACGCTGTATGGGGAACTGGAACAAGATCTGAACGGCACGGTATAAGAGCCGGCGTGCGGGAGGAAGTTCCGCCGCTCAAGAAAGCGGCGCATGCGCAGTGTGTGCTGATTACAGCGGTGGACATATCAACTAAGGGCATGGGGAGTAATGAAATAAGCGCATGCGCTGTGGATGTCAGATCAGAAAGCGGACATGTTGGAAATGGGTAAATTACGTGAAGTACGAATGTATGACGTCTGGCTATATTAAGATTGAATAAGGATAATGTAAATATGTAAATAATGGGAAAGGGAGAAAGCAGAAAGGAAAGCAAGAGAGGAGAGATGAAGTAGGGAAAAGAAATGGAGGGGATGGGAAGAAATAATGAGGGGGAAAGTAGAGAAAGCAAAGTAAATGTGAAGAAAATGTGAAAAAATAGAAAAAATAGAAAAAATAACAAAAGTAGAAAAAAGCACCCTTTTGGAGATTTGACAGGAGTGCTCATTTGTTTGTACATGTTTTTTTCTCCTTTTTTCCCCTTCCTTTTTTTCTTTTCTTCTTTGTTCTTATTTTTAGAACATGAAATGCAGTGAAAAACCAAAAAATTACAAAAATTAAAAATTTTCATTTTTTCATATGTCCTTCTGAGTGCGTGGTCTCTTATAATCTCATTTGACTGCGGGAACATTCCCCTTGTACCACTGCACCTATATACTTGTGGAGTGCACGTCCTTACTATTTTTGCACATTACTGTTTATTGAGACAGTTGCACCCACGCTTTAATGTCTACAGAAATTTTTGCCTATAGCGAAAATGAGGCAGAAACTATTCTTTCACAGATAACAACACCTGGTGATTTTTTGCACACCTCAACGCAGGACCTTCGCACACGTGATTATGAACGCGAATCCAGGAAGCTCCTAGCCCACGAATTACATAGTGTGACACTAGCCGAGTACCATAGGCTTGGGAGGATCCCTAGGGGTCTCAGAAGCCATCTACGTCCAACATTATTTGCTGATGACCAAGAATTCAGAGATCGATTCCAACAGATCCTTAACAAGTGCTCACTAGATCTCATCTTATTAAACCTTGAGTTTCTACAGAAATCCATCAGCAAGACCAGAGAAAACCTGGCAGCAACTGAAGCACAACTCACTGCTATACTGGGTCCAGATGATCTATTAACCCTGAAAACCAAGACAGATCGTAACCTGACTGAACTACGAAAGACATTACAAGACAGAAAACGGGCTAAATTCCAGCGAGACGCCGATGACTATACTACAAACAGGGTCTACCGATGGCAGGATTCTCCCTCCTACGGTGCAGCAAGCTCTACGCGAGATTACTACCACAATTCCAGCAGCTCCGGCAGCGACACCTCTCAGAGCCACAGACAGGCGGTTCCTTTTTTAGGCCCACGCAGAAGACCAAGAGGCCGATACGGAGGTCGCAACGCTCCAGACGATCGAATCAGGAACATACAGACCAGGTCACAGGTAAGGAACCTGATCTAGTCTTTAATATTTCCTCATACACATTGTCACAGACTGAACTTAATCTTTTACACAAAGGACTATCCTTTTGTCCAGTACCGGTATTTGATACCTTCACGTTGGAACAAGAATTACATAGGTTCTACAGAACCTTGCGGCTGAAAACCCATTTCAGCCTACAGGAGCCTGCACCTACCTCCGGGACGTCCACCATACCCCAACTGTCCATCACTAACCTAGGCCTTAGGACACCGAGTAGGTTCAATCCACCACAAACTTACCATGGTGTGGAGACGGTTATTTCTCTCATTGAACGAGACATACAACACACTGTGAAAGATTATAAACAAGGATCTTTCCCCATTAAGTCCAACCTCACCAAACAGGAACAACAAGCCTTATCAGCACTCAAATCACGTAGTGATATCATCATTAAACCCGCCGATAAGGGTGGGGCCATTGTCGTCATGAACCAGACAGATTACACGCAGGAAATAAATCGCCAGCTCTCTGACAGTACTACATATGTTGCATTACCCCATGACCCAACTGCCAATATACGTACCAAGATCCTATTGATCCTGGACAAATATAGAACCCTGGGTGTCATTGACAACAAAACATATGACTTTCTCAATAACTTACATCCTATCATTCCGGTATTCTATATTTTGCCAAAAATCCATAAATCACTACTGAATCCCCCAGGAAGACCCATTGTAGCATCCACCGATTCTATTTTAGCTCCCCTGTCCATATTTCTAGAAAAAATCCTGACCCCTCTTATACGTAATACACCATCTTTCATCCTTGACACCGGACATTTTTTGACCATTCTACGCAATTTAACTGACATCCCTCCCACTAGCCTACTGGTGACACTAGATGTCAACAGTCTATACACGTCCATTAGACATGACCTAGGTATTGAGTCCACGCACAACATCCTTACCAACCAGACTTCCCTTGATCTCGAGTCAGTCAATTTTTGTCTAGATCTACTCTCACTGGTACTAAGAGAGAATTACTTCCTTTTTGGCGACACTTATTACAAACAGGTTTGTGGCACAGCCATGGGGTCAAATGTCGCACCCCCGTATGCCAACGCCTATATGGCTCATTTTGAAACAGAGGTTGTATACCAGGATGAGTTATTTAAACAATTCGCATGCTGCTGGTATCGTTATATCGACGACATTTTCTGTATCTGGACAGGCACACCAGAGACTCTTACCTATTTTGTTGACAATCTCAACAACAATAGGACTGAACTGACGTTCACACTTCATTTTGATCACGACTCTATCAGTTTCTTAGATACCCTAATCCTTAAAGACATCAATGGCCATCTATCTGTGGACCTTTACACTAAGCCCACAGACAGGAATAGTCTTCTCAATTATACCAGTTGTCACCCTTCCAACACCAAAAGATCTCTACCACGTTCACAATTCACCAGGGTCGATCGCATCGTCTCAGACCCCATTCAAAAAGAACATCAACTAATTAAAATGTACAACAAGTTCAAAGCACGCGGATATCCCGATACATTACTCCACAAAGAAAAACAAAGAGTCACCGAGCGCACATCTCAGAACACGCGTCAGAAACTGACCAACTCCGACAGAGTAGTCTTTGTACATACATACCACCCGATCATACCTAAACTACAACAAATAATACGTAAACACTGGCCCCTTCTCAATAGAGCCTACCCCACAGTTGATGTTTTCAAAAACCCAGCGCTCATGTGTCTAAAACGACCTAGGAACATACGTGACCATCTTGTTAGGGCAGACATTGGCAGTCAAACAAAGTTACCTCGACAATTATTCCTACAGACGCCCAAACGTGGCACTTTCCCCTGCCTTCACTGTGCCAGCTGTACCAATGTCCTTAAGGGTAAATTCTTTCATCACCCGCATACTGGCAAAGCTTTCTCTATTAAGGGCTATTACACATGTGACTCTAACTTTGTCGTGTATCTAATTAAATGCCCCTGTGGTCTACTCTATATTGGCGAAACATCTCAAGCCATCTGGGATAGGATCTCTAGCCATAAGTCCACCATCAGATGCAACAAAACATGGTTACCGTTACCTGACCACTTCAAGAAGGCCGGACACAGCATTGCTCAACTCAAATATCAAATCATCGAACAAGTACAGAGACCAAGACGTGGCGGAAATCACATTGCATTACTTCTGAAACGGGAATCCTACTGGATTCACATTTTAAATACCCTATCACCCTGTGGGCTCAATCGTGAATATTCTATTCTACAATAGTTACAAGACTGTATTGCCCACTTTTTGTCTGACAGTCATTAATCATTCTTTTCATTTTTTTCAGATGCGTTAACCGACACTATATATAGCCCAGGTAGTATGAGGTCATTCCTCTCCTCTTTCCCCCTCCCCTCTCTTGTTTTGCTTTTTGTCCCCATATTATTTCTTAGCTTTTCATCATTATTTCCCTTTTTTTTTTTTTTTTTTTTTTTTTTCTATCACTATTTTTCATTAACTTCATTTTTTCCATTTTTTCTACTTTTGTTATTTTTTCTATTTTTTCTATTTTTTCACATTTTCTTCACATTTACTTTGCTTTCTCTACTTTCCCCCTCATTATTTCTTCCCATCCCCTCCATTTCTTTTCCCTACTTCATCTCTCCTCTCTTGCTTTCCTTTCTGCTTTCTCCCTTTCCCATTATTTACATATTTACATTATCCTTATTCAATCTTAATATAGCCAGACGTCATACATTCGTACTTCACGTAATTTACCCATTTCCAACATGTCCGCTTTCTGATCTGACATCCACAGCGCATGCGCTTATTTCATTACTCCCCATGCCCTTAGTTGATATGTCCACCGCTGTAATCAGCACACACTGCGCATGCGCCGCTTTCTTGAGCGGCGGAACTTCCTCCCGCACGCCGGCTCTTATACCGTGCCGTTCAGATCTTGTTCCAGTTCCCCATACAGCGTACTCCACGTGGGACGCCATCTCCATTTCAGTACAGGCTTACTCTCACCATTATTCAGGTACCTTGCTTATTTTACCTACACTGTCGATTGATGGATTATCCCAGCTTTGCTGGAAGTATTAGTTTCTGCCTCCAGCTTTTACATTATTCTAACTGACATGTCTATTCCTTATATTGCTTCCTTGCTAACATTACCTGCTACTCTCCATACTTATATTCCTTGCTCTTCAATCTTCCTTATTTGTTCTCATGTATACTTATTGTTACTTCTCTTATTTTGCAGCGATTCTTTGAAAAAGGTCACTTATGACCGAAACGTCAAAAATTGACAAGCAATCGCAAATTCTACCATAGAATTAGCACCCTTTTGGAGATTTGACAGGAGTGCTCATTTGTTTGTACATGTTTTTTTCTCCTTTTTTCCCCTTCCTTTTTTTCTTTTCTTCTTTGTTCTTATTTTTAGAACATGAAATGCAGTGAAAAACCAAAAAATTACAAAAATTAAAAATTTTCATTTTTTCATATGTCCTTCTGAGTGCGTGGTCTCTTATAATCTCATTTGACTGCGGGAACATTCCCCTTGTACCACTGCACCTATATACTTGTGGAGTGCACGTCCTTACTATTTTTGCACATTACTGTTTCACTTTTATTGACATAGAAAGAGGGAGGGAAACTTACATGGCTGCCCTCCATTCATTCCTATGGAAGTGCCCCATAGAAGTGTGTAGAGTGGTGGCCACACTTGTGGGGTGGGCTTTCCATTAATTTCAATGGGGCTGCCGAAAATAGCCGAGCGTGTCGCCCTGCTATTTTCAGCGCTCCCATAGGAATGAATGAATGGCAGCTATGCATGCGCGGTGTGTCCTCCTTCACTTTGTGGGCTCTTTTCTAAAGATAGCTTTTCTATCAGACATTGGGGGCATATCCTTGTAATATGCCTCCAACGTCTAAGGTAAGACAAGTACTTTAATTAACAAACATCAATTTGTCAGAAATTTGGGGCATTTTGCTTTGCGTTGCCTAGGAGTGATTGTTACATGCGTACTGGGAACCTGGGAGGGGCAAGGGGGCCCATACTATGTTTTTTTATGGCGCCTTATGAAATTTATGGATGCCCCTGATTAGAGTTGCTAAAGTTGATAAGTTGTGTGCTTGCATTGAACTTTCTGTCTAGGGCAGACTCAGGGCGTAAAAGGGTTTATGTGAACTGTTTGGTATAGTTTACTTGTTTTGTATTCCATGACCACTGCTCCTTTCGAATAGGGCAACACAGGGCCCCCACTCTCTTGATCAGACCCATGCCGATCAGAAGATTATCCCCCATCTGTTGATAGGCGATAAGTGGTTGTCTTGAGACAATCCCTTTAAGCTACAGATCTAGCAGCTGTTAACTTGACAGACATTACACTATGCTATTAAAGTAGTGTATCATTCTAGAGGTAAATGTAATATAATGGTGCTCTACAATAACAGTGTTCTCACCATCTGTCAAGTTAAGAGCTATATCATCTGTGACAGCAGAAAATGTTCAGGAGGAAATTAAAAAAGAAACAACCATTACTTACCTGTTAAATCTGCCTCCACTCCAGCACTCCTCAGTGGTCCTCACTGGTCTTTACCCTCCTGCAGCAGTGGAGTATGGTACTTCCTTGTGACAACTGGAGCCAATGTCAGGGTTTAGCTGTAATGCCCGAATGTACGGTACAAGGCTAGAGATTGGCTGCAGCAGTCACATCCTGGTCCAGATACAACAAAACAGGCCCAGATCATGTTACTACCACTACTGTGTTTCACAGATAGGATGAGGTTTATGCTGGAATGCAGTGTTTTCCATTCTCCAAACATAATGCTTCTCATTTAAGACAAAAAGTTTTATTTTGGTCTCATCTGTCCACAAAACATCACTTTTAGCGTGTACAAGTGATGTTTAGCAAACTGTAGATGGGCAGCAATGTTCTTTTTGGAGAGCAGTGGCTTTCTCCTAGAAATCCTGCCATGCACATCATTGTTTTTCAGTGTCTTCCTGATAGTGGACCCATAAATATTAACATTAGCTAATGTGAGGAAGGCCTTTAGTTTGCTATGTGACCTCGTGGACTATTACATGCCTTGCTTATGGTGTGACCTTTGTAGGGCAACCACTCCTGGGGGGGATAATAATAGTTTTGAATTTCCTCAATTTGTACACACTGTCTCACTGTGGATTGGAGGAGTCCAAACTCTTTAGAGATGGTTTTGTAAACTATTCCAACTTGATGAGCATCAACAACTTTTCTTCTGAGGACCTCTGTTTGTGCCATGATACACTTCCACAAACATGTTTTGTGAAGATCAGACTTTGATCTTCATTGTAATCCCATTGATTAAAACCACCTGACTCTAATTTCATCTTCGAATTAACTGCTACTCCTAATGCCCCTTTCACATGAGTGGGAGACTCGCATGTCTCCCGCAACGCATCTACAGGGCTGGACTCCGGCACTGACTGGGATCACATATAATGCTATGCAATCCCTGTCAGTGCCGAGTCCAGCCCTGTAGACGCTTTGCGGGAGACATGCGAGTCTCCCGCTCGTGTGAAAGGGGCATAAAGGTTCCCATACCTCTGCCACTCACAGATGTGATATTGGATCATTTTCTTCAATAAATAAATGACCAAGTCTAATATTTTTGACTCATTTGTTTGATTATCTTCATTTATTTTTACTACTTGTGTGAAAATATGATGTAATTTTAGGTCAAATTTATGCAGACATATAGAAAACTTTCAAGCAACACTGTATCTATAACTGCCTAGGGAGAGAATGTCTGAAGGGGGGTGGAACTCGTATAATAAAAACAGAGATATATTTGCTGTAAAGATATAATAAGAAATTGGCAGAGAATTTGGAACCTAAAACAACACAATAATAAAAGGTGAGTGTACACTCATTGACAAAAAACTAAGCAAAAATAAGTTGTAATGGAATTAAACTTTCTATGTGTGAATGTAATGATGATATATGTAAGTGATTACAATATTAGAGGAAAAGGAGAAGTTTAATGGAGAAGACTGTACTGTACAATTAAAAGGAGGCTCTGGTGCCCTGTTGGATACAAAATGAGATATGGTTGAACATGGAGGCACACAGGTTCTGTATTGTATCCTCTGGCACATTTGCCCACAGATGTTGCAGCTGGGCCTGTAGATCCTGCACACTCTTAGGTTACAGAAACTGGTGTCCTAGTGCAGTTCCTCAGAAGGACTACTACAAAGGTTTATTTGTTGTCAAAGAGTTAATGCAATGTTATTGAGTAAAATGTTGTGATTTGCTGTGTTTTTTATGTACCCACTGGCATTGCATAGACAACCTAACGGTTTAGATCTTGGATAATGGTGCTAGATTGCCAGGGTGATGGACCAGATCCATCCCCTGTTTAGTTATTGTTGAGAAAGTTGAGCCTTAGCTGAGCTACAGTGAAGACCTACACGTGTAAGGCCATGCATTTGATGCAGAAAGCAAGTTTTTGTGCTAGTTTATTGCAGAAAGACTTTGCTGCTGTGAGAGGCAATATTGCAAAAGCACCCTACTACACTTTGAGACTGACTGGCCATTCATATCTTATATCTGTACCTCTCAATCTGGGAATTGCAGATGTACTTAACAGGAATCTTATTGTATGTCAGTGGTTCTGCTAAGAGACTGCAACATGTCTTTATCCTCCTAACAGTCACATTAATTTGGAAAAACACTTCTGAAAATGTAATTTTTTATTGTAAATTTTTAATATGTGTCTGAAGTAAATCTCGTTGGCACACAACTTAGTGGACACTATTGTGTTTTTAACCCCTTAGTGACATAACTAATTCCAGTAACATTTTCTCTCTATGTGTACCAGCTGTTATAACTTTTTAATTTTGTCTTCTAAATTGTTTTGAGGGATGAGTTGTAATTTTTTTAGAAACCATTTTTGGGTACATATAGTGTATTCAATAACTTTTATTATTTTATTTTTAGGGGGAAAGATAAAAAAAAGCTATTTTAACATTATTATGAGGAATTTATTTACATCGTTCACTGTGTGGTATAAATAAATTATAAATATATATCT
This sequence comes from Rhinella marina, assembly GCA_900303285.1. NCBI lineage: Eukaryota > Metazoa > Chordata > Amphibia > Anura > Bufonidae > Rhinella > Rhinella marina. Next base: position 27,482 of record ONZH01002115.1, on the reverse strand, counting down.
TTTTTTTCTTTTCTCCTGCAGGCTGTCAGTTCCCCAACTTCCCTTGTCCCCCTCCAGACTGAAGAGGGGAGGGCTGCTTTAGCTGCTCATATCTAGGGACTCCTAGTTGCTAGAGATCTAGGCCTGGTCATGTTTGGCATTCCAAAGCTGGCGTTCCAAGCTTTCAAACAATACCAGAATCACAGCATTATCTCCACTACACCTGAAGATATGGCTGTTAGATATTGGGATGGTAGTGAATGCTGCTGAATGTGACTGTAAAAGCTGATTTCACCGCTTTTTGACTCAATTTCCAACAGCTATATCTCCCGATATTATGTAGATAATTCTGTGATTTTTGGTCTTGTTTGAAAGCTTGGAATGTCAGCTTTAGAATGCCAAACAAGACCAGGCCCATATCTCTACCTGCTACCAATCCTGATATTTGAGAATCTTAAAACAGCCCTCCCCCTTCCCCTTTTGCCAGAACTCTGGAGCTGAACTGTTAAGTACTTTTCTCAAAGCTGTTAGGTGGTTAAAGAGATAGAGGGACTACAGAGTACTACCACCTCCATGATTGTTGCTGTCCATACACTGCTCCATGTAAAGGACTGCACTGTGATACTGCATGCTTTGGACCTGTGCCTTTTACTGCTATATACAGTGCCTTGCGAAAGTATTCGGCCCCCTGGAACTTTTCAACCTTTTGTCACATTTCAGGCTTCAAACAAAAAGATATAACATTTTAAATTTTTGGTAAAGAATCAACAACAAGTGGGTCACAATTGTGAAGTGGAACGAAATTTATTGGATCATTTAAACTTTATTTACACCTTTTGCTGCGATTACAGCTGCAAGTCGCTTGGGGTATGTCTCTATCAGTTTTGCACATCTAGAGACTGAAATTCTTGCCCATTCTTCCTTGCAAAACACCTCGAGCTCTTGGAGGTTGGATGGAGAGCGTTTGTGAACAGCAGTTTTCAGCTCTTTCCACATATTATCAATTGGATTCAGGTCTGGACTTTGACTTGGCCATTCTAAGACCTGGATATGTTTATTTTTGAACCATTTCATTGTAGATTTTGCTTTATGTTTGGGATCATTGTCTTGTTGGAAGATAAATCTCTGTCCTAGTCTCAGGTCTCTTGCAGTCTCCAACAGGTTTTCATCCAGAATGGTCCTGTATTTGGCTCCATCCATCTTCCCATCAATTTTAACCATCTTCCCTGTCCCTGCTGATGAAAAGCAGGCCCAAACCATGATGCTGCCACCACCATGTTTGACAGTGGGGATGGTGTGTCCTGAACTGTGAGCTGTGTTGCCTTTATGCCAAAGATATAGTTTTGCATTGTTTCCAAAAAGTTCGATTTTGGTTTCAACTGACCAGAGCACCTTCTTCCCCATGTTTGGTGTGTCTCCCAGGTGGCTTGTGGCAAACTGTAAATGAGACTTTTTATGGATATCTTTGAGAAATGGCTTTCTTCTTGTCACTCTTCCATAAAGGCCAGATTTGTGAAGTGTTGGACTGATTGTTGTCCTATGGACAGACTCTCCCACCTCAGCTGTAGATCTCTGCAGTTCATCCAGAGTGATCATGGGCCTCTTGGCTGCATCTCTGATCAGTCTTCTCCTTGTTTGAGATGAAAGTTTAGAGGGACGGCCGGGTCTTGGTAGATTTGCAGTGGTCTGATACTCCTTCCATTTCAATATGATCGCTTGTACAGTGCTCCTTGGGATGTTTAAAGCTTGGGAAATCTTTTGGTATCCAAATCCAGCTTTAAACTTCTCCACAACAGTATCATGGACCTGCCTGGTGTGTTCCTTGGTCTTCATGATGCAGAACCCTGAGACTATCACAGAGCAGGTGCATTTATACGGAGACTTGATTACACACTGGTGGATTCTATTTCTCTTCATCAGTCATTTAGGACAACATTGGATCATTCAGAGATCCTCAATGAACTTCTGGGAGTTGAGTTTTCTGAACTGAAAGTAAATGGGCCAAATAATTTTGCACGCCCAACTTTTCAGTTTTATTATTACAAAAAAAGTTATCCAATAAATTTCGTTCCATTTCACAATTGTGACCCACTTGTTGTTGATTCTTCACCAAAAATTTAAAATGTTATATCTTTTGTTTGAAGCCTGAAATGTGGCAGAAGGTTGAAAAGTTCCAGGGGGCCGAATACTTTCGCAAGGCACTGTATAGTAGTACTCCTATTTTGCACTTCAGTAAAGAGAGACTTATTTATTGAAACTAATGGGCCTGGTTATTGACTCCATCATACATGTGCTATCCTTTTGCCTCACTCCTCCTGCCTCACACCCTGTCAAATTATCCACCACCAAGGGAACCCCCAACTACCACCAGGCAGGAGCCTCAAGGCCAGGGTATGTCCCAAGGAAAGAAAGGGTGTACCCTCTAATCACTGCATGGCCCTAGGGAGAGATTACCACTGTGAACTGTGAGTATAACCACCACCATCATAGCCAGTACCACCTCTCTCATCCTCCCAGAACTCCCTGCTCGGTCGCTGCACTAGCTGGTCCCATAAATGCTCAATTGGCAAAAAATCGGGCAACTGGGCAGGCCTAGGAAGCGTTACAATCTGGTGGACACATTCCTGGGAACCCTTGCTGTGCTGTGGACGAGCATTATCCTGCTGAAAAATGCCATTTGGAAGCTCTGCCATGAGAGGAACACATGTGGCCACAGGATGTCCTGCACATATCATTGAGCTTTTTAGTGTCTCTTGTATCACTTACTGGGACACAGACTGTCGTATACAATGGCTCCCCAGATCATTCGACCAGCAGTTGCGGCAGTGTGTCCCTCCACAGCAAAGGCAGGATTGAACATATACCACAAGTCCTAGATACTCCAAAACGACTGTCGTGGTATCTCTAACAGAACCTGGATTTGTCGCTAACAACGATAAGGTTCCAGTCCATAGTAGTCCAGGTTTCTCATTCACCACACCACTGCAAACAAAGGCGATGGTGGCCAGCTGTCAATGGCAGAAATGATTCGCCCCTCTCAAAGTCTGTCAACTGGACAAAATGTCTTTGGGTGCATTTTAGAGTTAATGTTCTCTCACCAAGAGGTATAGTACCCAAAAGTAGCCTCTGAGAGCCTTTTTATATGGCAGAAGGGGAAGTGCTTTACGCCTTCTTGTAGCAAGACTCATAATCTAATCAGACTACATGGTAATCATTAACATATCTGCCTGAGACATAACTGCATGCCGAGTTTATCAACAATCCAGCATTTCTATCTTGGTGCATTATTTTTTTTTGTCAGTGAGTGTATTTATTCATAGTAAACATACATATTACCCATGTAGATCAATTGAAGTGCCCAAATTACTAAACCTATCTACCACAATGTGGTATATATGCCACAAAAAACACCAAGAATAGCTACACCACACACATATTCAAATGATAAAAAACATATGTATTGTAACAAGTCCAGATTAAAAATACTTCACGATTAAACTGAGTTACCTCCATACCCACACAGGACCAGGAGCTACAATGTGACACAACACAAGAAGATCAAGACAAAGCATCAGCATAAGAACCAGTAAACATAACCCAAAAAGGGGGAATATGAGTCAAAGTTAGGGATAAGTGAACCCATGGAAGTTCTGAGTTCGCCAGGTTCGGCCAAACTTCAGGTCAAAGTTCGGGGTTCGGGACCCGAACTTCACCCCGAACCCGGACCCCATTAAATCAATGGGGATCCGAACTTCACTTTGTTATTTTCCAATATTACATGGTTATAACGGAAAATAATAGCATCCAGGGGTTAAAAATAATAATTAAAAAAACTCACCTCATCCACTTGATCGCAGAGACGGTATCCTCTTCTTTCTCCTTTCTGCAGGACCTGCGATGATGTCACCGCGCTCACCACGTGGTAAGCGCCAGACGGTGACATCCATGCAGATCCTTTTGCAGGTCCTGCAGAAAGAAGAGGATACCGGCTCGCGATCAAGTGGATGAGGGTGAGGTTTTTTTTAAATTATTTTTAACCCTTGAATGGCCATTTTATTTAGCATTCTGTCTTAAGAATGCTATTATTTTCCGTTATAAACCATGTTATAATAGAAAATAATAAAATCACCCGAATACCGGAACCGAACTTTAGTGAAAAAGTCCGGGTTTGGGTCCGGGAACTCAAACTTGCAAAGTTCGGTACGACCCCAAACTTTGCAGTTCGGGTTCACTCTTCTCTAGTCAAAGTATAAAAGTACATAGTCCAAGGAATAACAATGATACAGAACACAGCAGAACCCGAGACCCCCAATGCCGTTTCGCAGTCGCTCCTCCAGGAGGAGTTGCTATTTTTGTGTTTTTTTGCCCAATTCACTAAGATGCACAGGGAGCTTGTTATCGCTTTGAAGGACGTTTATTTCAGGACATGGCTTATCAAATATCTACTGTATATATAGTATTTCTCTGTGCATATTTGGTACTTTTTAGTTCGCTTGTTTGTCTTCAAACTCCTAATTTTTTTCTGCTAAATGGAGTGTACAGCACAGGAGTCCTGGTACAATGGGGGCAGCTCAATAAAGAGTCTGTATCGATAAAATAATAGATGTTTCTCTGTGATGTCCTTGTAAAAGGGTCTTTTCACCAATTTTAGTTGTTAAAAAAACCCACAATACAGCAGAAAATGTATCTCAAGCAGCTATTAGGGCATATTACTGTTAAAAATGTGTTGTTAGTAATAACCAAAACTCATGTTTTATCCCTTAAGCAGTTCTTAGAAGGAGTGTGGAGGTCTTGTTATTCAAATGATCATTTCATTATTCTGGCAACGATAATAGAATAATACATCACACGAAGGCATAAAGACTGGTTCAGCCCATGTCCAACCATTAGCACAGGCGATTAAAGGATAGCTAGTATTGTCATACTTATAATTGGATATCAGAACGCACTGAGAATCTTAAGGCATAATAGACCGTTATGTTAAATAATTGAAGGAATATGGAGCGAGGGTATCATTCTTTGGTGTTATGTACAGTCATTCATTTATTGTTTGGAACATTTTATACAATTTTCAGACACAGTATTTGTCCTCATTATAGTCTAGAATCATATTTTCCATGTCAAGGTTTTCATCTAAACTGCTTCAGGAAAATGTAACCCTTTCCAGACCGGGCGGTTTTTTTTTTTCTTTTTCGTTTTGCGCTCCCTGCCTTCACACAGCCATAACTTTTTTATTTTTCTGTTCACATAGCTGTATGAGGCTTGTTTTTTTGCGGGACAAGTTTTACTTTTCAACGCCACCATTTTATATTGCCATTATGATGTAGTGGGGAAGCGGAAAAAAAATTCCAAACTGGGTGAAATTGCAAAAAAACGCAATTCCGCCACAGTTTTACGTTGTTTTATTTTTTTATTTACGGAGTTCGATGTGCATTTAAAACTGACCAGTTACTTTCATTCTACAGGTCAGTACGAATTCGGCGATATATCTAATATGTATAGTTTTTCTTGCGTTTTGATTATTTGACCCCTATAACTATTTGGTATTTATGTGTAGGGAGCTGTATGGGGGCTCATTTTTTGCGGGGCGATCTGAACTTTTCATTTATACCATTTTTGGGGTGTGTATGACTTTTGATCACTTTTTAATTTTTTTTTTAGAAAAAAAAGCGACAAAAAACTGCGAATCAGCCATTTTGACGCTTTTTTCTGTTTCGCTGTTTTCCGTACAGGAAAGACATTTTTATATTTTTATAATATGGCATTTTTGCACATGGCGATACCCATGATGCGTATTTTTTAAAAATTTTTTACTACTTTTATTTTTATTTTGGGAAAAGGGGGGTGATTTGAATTTTTATGTTTTTTTAAAAAAAACTTTATTTATTTAATTTTTTTACACTTTTTTATAGTTCCGATAGGGAAAGTATTATAAGCAATCATGTGATTGCTCATATCATAGACTCCAATGCACTTGCATTGAAGTCTATGATCATTTTTACTACTTTCCTATGGAGCCCTAATACACACAAGGGCTCCATAGGAAGTTCTATGCAGCAGCCCCTGTCATCACTATTGAAGGGGCTGTGCAGACACGCTCCGTCTCCTCGATCGCCACACGTGGGAGCCGGAGCAAACACAGTATATCCCAAGAAAGATCCCAGTGTACTGTATATGTCAATGTATCCATTGGGCTCCATCCAATGGAGGGCCCAAAAAAGTGTCCTTTTGGCCTCTGCTGGGCTGGTATATGTCTGTATAGAAAGTATAGATGACGACACTTGCTTTGCAGTGGCATCCTGCAGAAACACCATATACTGGGAGAGCAGTCAATAGGGGAGTGTGCCACTGTATGGCCTATACAGAGGGGAAGGAACAGAATAATGTGAACAAAGCCCTCAAAGGGACCCACCTCTAGAGCTGGCCCTTATATTAGATGGGTTCTGGGCGATTACCATAATTTGCCCCCTCTCTCACATATATAACCATACCATACAGCAGGGCGTGCACAACCTTTTCTGGTTTGGGGGCCACATTGTCAGCCTGAACCAATTCCAAGGGCCAAAAATAAAACTTAAAGGGGGTATAGTATTGAAATATTATATTTTGCCTATTGTATATCCAGTAATATATAAAAAATATCTAGTTACACTTCTAGTACTGCCATCTAATGAGACAATACATGAAAGATTCATGTGAGCAGCCACAAGACATAGACACACATGTTTGTTACCAGATGGTTGGGGGCAACACAGAATGATATCAAGGGCAACATGTGGCCCCCGGGCTGCAGGTTGTTGTACCCCTGCCATACAGTATGGTGCCCAAATACATGAGTTCTTTACTGGCCTAAATAATCCACCCTATAGGGAACAAAGTATAAACATTGGATAACGTATATACATTGAGGACATATACGTAGCAATGTTGTGCCAACAGATCTGTGTTCAGTGTTCCCCTCAGTCTTGCCTCAGTTATTACCAAATGTGGGCCAACAAATTCAAAGGGTTGTCCATCTTTTATTAAAGGCCTCTTTACACGCAATTTTAGGGAAGGGAAGGGTTTCTTCCCAAGCAGCGCCTGCTCATCGCTGGAGGAGATGACTGCTATTATATGCAACGATCGCCTCCACAGCATGGAAGGAGCGATCACTAATGCCATCGCTGGTCCCCATAGAGACTTGTTGTTTGCCGGCAGCAGATACTATTTACATAGCGCAATCTGCTGCCAGCAGACAACGATTTTTGTGACTGCATAAATGAGGCAATTACCCAATGAATGAGCGTTTCGCTTGTTTGTTGGGTAAACAGTAGGAGCCCCAGATAATCGCTAATTAATCACGTTCCTGTGAACACTTTTTAGAAATTATCTGACTGGAATCAGCAGTGTAAAGGGCCCTTAAGTGATGACCTATCCTTATGCTTCTGTGGAGCATCACTGCAGCAATGAGCTGTCTGATTCCGGAGCCGGAGCTATTGAAGAACAGCTGATTGGCTGAAGTGCGAGGTGTTGGGAGCTCCTGCCGATCAGCTACTGATTTCCTTACCCTGAGGAAGACCATCACTTAATAAAAGGTAGACAACCCCTTTAACAACACAGATTGCGGTCAGGGCTCTATTATACTCTCTCAAATCCGTATACCATCCAAATAATGCAGACAGGGTTAGGCTGGGAACTTAAAGTGGCCTTGGAAAAAACCTTAAAGTGGCACCAGGTTGCAGGCGAGTCCAATTTGACAGAAGGCGGGGCAACACAAGTAGGCAGGGCCAACACAAGCCACAAATAATACCATAGTGCTGCACAAAATACCACCGCAGCAAAACTAAATACCTCAGTGCAGCATAAATCACCATTCTGAGGTATGGTTGACACGGTTAAATTCAGGAGGACACCTGCAGCTGCTGAACAATCCATAAGTACCTGATGCTCCTAGCATTAATTAATTCTGAGAACATCAGAGCATTATGTACCTAGCCAAAGGCGGTGAGGTGGGCAATCAGCCCAATGGGAAATTTTCCTGTAAGGGGCCAGTCCGATCCTGGCTGCAGACATAACATGGTTACATTAACTTGGGCAAATGGAAAATCAAATCATACAAGTCTTGATGTGGGTGTGAAGACATCTACTTTTATTTTCATTTTATATCTAGCATGCTTTACATAGCACTAATTGAGTCCTTCGCATTCACACCTCTTGTCCTGCTGCAACATTTTGGAGAGTCCGTCCCTTCAGTCATATGTATAGGTGGAAGATGTTTTAAAGGGAACCTGTCATCAACTTTATGCTGCCCATACTAACGGCAGAATAAAGTAGAGACAGGTGAGTTGATTTCAGCGGTCTGTCATTTGTAAGTTAAAAGTGAGTGATTTCCAAGAACCAACATCACAATCATTGCAGACTGGGCCTGGAAAAGAGTTATGGCCACCTGAGAAGAGTCATGGTCATTCATGAATTCCTGCTCTCCCCGCCCACCTGCTGGTGATTGACAGCCTTCTACCTAGTTTTCTCCCTTTCTGTCTAGGAGAGAACTGACAATCATCAGCAGATGGGCGGGGAGAGCAAGAGATTGTGAATAACCAGGACTCTTCTCAGGTAGATTTGACTCTTTTCAAGGCCTATGCTGCAATGGTTAAGATGCTGGTTCTCAGCAACCACTTAATATTAACTCATGAGTGACACACCGCTGAAATCAGCATTTCTGTCACTGATTTATACTGCCCTCAGTGAGGTCAGCATAAAGTTGATGACAGGTTCCCTTTAAGGGGTTGTCCGAGTTATGAAAATAAAAATATAGCACTGTAAATCTGATGGGCAGCAAAATATAACTAAGTTAAACAAGTTTTAGGCAAAAAAAAAATATTTCCTCATTTCCCTGGTTCTCTTCTGACCTTTGTTTATATGCAATAACAACAATCTCTGAGGTTTCCCTCATGAATATTTGTGCCTCTCCCCCTGCTCTGCAAAGGGAGTGAATACAAGTGCTGCCCTGAGTGACATGTCTGACTGCTAGGATACTCAGCTGCATGTTGTATGTGTAGGACTACAAGCTGTTCAATGACCTTTCTGCTCTGAAGAACTCCTGTGCCCAGCATTTGTCTCCTCGCTGCCTGCCAGCTACTCAGTAAGCCTTGAGCCCTAAATCTGAGTCTGCTGCTGAAGGGGTTAATGTTTTATCTAAAAGAATCCAGGGAGAGAGCAGACGGCAGCTCAGCCAGTGCAGGGGGTGTGGCCAGCACAGTGACGTCTGGTGTACAGACTCTTATCTGCTTGTGCACCGAAACATCAGCAGAGCAGAGAGAGAAGCTGACATCACAGGTCATGTGACCCTCAGTGAAATCTGAGAAAGGAGGCACTGAAGTTAAAGTAAGTGCATTGAACAAACATTATATTTGCCTAGTTTGAAACATACAAAGGACAAAAAATAACTTGGACAACCTCTTTTAAGTGTCTGAAACCATGTTAGGCTGAGTTCACACTTCAGTTATTTGGTCAGTTATTTCCATCAGTAATTGTAAGCCAAAACCAGATCTGGGTTCAAAAACACAGAACAGGTGCAGATCTTTCCATTATACCTGATCTCTGTGTAGGCTTCACTACTGGTTTTGTCTTACACTAACGATGGAAATAACTGACCAAATAACTGAAGTGTGAACTAGGCCTAAGTTACGTAGTGACTAAAAGATAATAAAAACAATGCACATGGTTTAAGGTATAGCATGTTATATACAGGGGTGGGCCATTTATATGGATACACCTAAATAAAATGGATATAGTTGGTGATATTAACTTCCTGTTTGTGGCAAATTAGTATATGGAGGGGGGGAAATGTTTTCAAGATGGGTGGTGACCATGGCGGACATTTTGAAGTCGGCCATTTTGGATCCAACTTTAGTTTTTTCAATGGGAAGAGGGTCATGTGACACATCAAACTTCAGAACTCAGTTTCTGATCACACCTGTCAATACAACTCTCCTCTCCCACTCTTCACACACTGATAGGCAAACACCACAGAAGAAATGCTAGCACAGGCTTCCAGTATCCATAGTTTCAGGTGCTGCACATATTGTATCTTCACAGCATAGACAATTGCCTTCAGATGGAGATAAAAGTCTAAAGGGGTCAGATTGGGAGACCTTGGGGCCATTCAACTGGCCCACGATGACCAATCCACTTTCCTGGAAACTGTTCATCTAGGAATGCTCGGACCTTGACGCCCATAATATGGTGGTGCACCATCTTGCTGGAAAAACTCAGGGAAAGTGCCAGCTTCAGTGCATAAATTAAGGAAACACATCATCATGTAGCAATTTCACATATCCAGTGGCCCTGAGGTTTCCATTGATGAAGAATGGCCCCACTATCTTTGTACCCCATATACCACACCACATCATTTTTTGTGTTCCAACAGTCTTGGAGGGATCTATCCAATGTGGGTTAGTGTCAGACCAATAGCGGTGGTTTTCTTTGTTAACTTCACCATTCACATAAAAGTTTGCCTCATCACTGAACAAAATGTTCTGTGTAAACTGAAGGTCCTGTTCCAATTTTTGTTTTGCCCATTCTGCAAATTCAGTGCGCCGATCCGGGTCATCCTCGTTGAGATGCTGCAGCAGCTGGAGTTTGTAAAGGTGCCATTTGTAAGTAGCTAATATCCACCGAAGGGATGTTCGTCTCATGCCACTCTCCAGTGGCATGCGGCGAGTGCTACGCTGTGGGCTCTTGCTGAATGAAGCTAGGACAGCCACTGATGTTTCTTAATTAGTGACAGTTTTCATGCGCCCACATTTTGGCAAATCCAACACTGAACCAGTTTCACGAAACTTTGCAAGGCATTTATCGCGTAGAGAAAGTTAATACAACACACTCAGTAATGTATTATGATTGTCCATATTGCACTTTTTCCTATAGTGTGCAAGCACGACTACCACTGCGGGGGTGGTCATAACCCCTGGAAACAATGTGATGGAAAAATAATCCAGCCACAAAGGAGGCAATATAGACAATCACAATACATTAGTAAGTGCCTTGTTATTAACGTTGTCTACATGATAAATGCCATTTGCTAAAGTGAGACAACACCTTTAATAATATACAGTAATACCTCAAAGTATATACAGTGCATAGTGAAGGCATTCGTTCAGTACCATGGACAGATACCAATGTTCATAATGCAGGAGAACCCATAAGCACATCAGCCCATACAGATACATCAGAGTTCAGCTTGTCATGATGAGTAGAGAAACCCCAGGGCTGCAAATCCCGAAATTAGACTAATCAGTCCATCCAAAGGAAAGTCCTCCAGCAGACCTCGAATTCAATGGGCAGATATATCTGGCAGGGAAAGATCTCTCTCTCTTTTCGTTAGTACCCTCACATTGTCTCTCTATTCTCAGGCTCACCACCACTTGCCAAACAGAATCCTCCAACTTCTGTGTTTCAACCTGCATGGATGTAAAAAGGAACATAGTGCAGGACCTCCGATAGGTCTTTGTATAAAGGATATTTATTAGTATATTCACAAAAAATAATACATTTCAAGCATTCATCACAATAAACTGATATGCAGCATGCTGACCCACCAGCCCGACCCAGAGTTATAGCTACTCATGCCTGGTCAGCATGCATTGCTGCATCGATTTCATAGCAACCCCATACACATAATTGGTTTACACGTCTTGAATAAAAAGTGAAGTCACAAAGAATATATACATAAAAACATTCCTAAAAACGCATGGTCTCTGTTTCTAAAACCCATTTTAATTGTTTAATTCTACTAGTCTCAATACCCATCAATAATAGTACCACCACACGTCTTAGGCTACTTTCACACTTGCATTTACATTTTCTGTTATTGAGATCCGTCATAGGGGCTCAATACTGGAGAAAAACGCTTCAGATTTGTCCCCATTCATTGTCAATGGGGACAAAACGTAACTGAACAGAACAGAGTGCTACAAAATACATTCCGTTGGTTGTGTTCTCATACCGGAGAGCAAACCGCAGCAAGCTGCGTCATGGGATGCAGAGCAAAATGGATCCGGCATGACCCACAATGCAAGTCAATGGGGACGGATCAGTTTTCTCTGATACAATAGAAAACTGATCCGTTTCCCCATTGACTTTCAATGGTGTTCATGACGAGTAGTAGTCAAGTACCACCAACCTCAAAAAAAAATCATGGACACATCTATTTTTTTCAGAGACACAGGAAAAGAGTTGCCTATTTTTACAGACTGTCCAGAAATTTCTGGACGGTTGGCAACCCTGCCACCTGGGTTTTCTTGGCCTATGCACATCATATGGAGGTTATCTGCCTGCTCATATGACCCTCCATCAGCAGCCATTTTATGGATAAGATCTCTGTGAGGACAGAGCAAATTACGTGGGCCAAGAAGTAAGCATATCTTATGAAATATAGGAAATGGTACAGAATTTAAACAAGGCTATATTAGTAAGTGGCATATAGTCATCTTACAAACACACTGTTAACCTTAAAGGGTATTCCCATCAAAGACAATGGGGGCATATCGCTAGGATATGCCCCCATTGTCTGATAGGTGCGGGGCCCACCTCTGGGACCCGCACCTACGCCGAAACAGAAGCGGGGAGAGTGGTGGCTGGAGGACCCCGGGTTTCCCTGGGTATGGCCACTGCCAAGCACTCTCGCCACACTAGTGAATGGAAGTGAACTGCGCTTGCGCTGCTCGACTATTTTCAGCAGCACCATAGAAATGAATGGAGGGTGGCTGCAGGTCCCAGAGGTGGCACCCGCACCTATCAGACAATGGGGGCATATCTTAGCGATATGCCCCCATTGTCTGTGATGGGAAAACCTCTTTAGCCTTAAAAGTGGCCAAACTCTTTAAAATGTCTATCAATCCATAATTCCATGACTTTTCCTTCTTGGGGTTGCAATTTCAGTGCTGAGGAGTGTATTTGTACCACACAGTAAAATAGTTACAAAACCAATGGCAGAATTTCTTTATACCCCTCAATCCCCCCCCCAAATTTTTTAATAACAATTAAATCAATAAATGATATGTAGCTCAAAACTGTGCCAATGAAGAATAAAACTTAAACCAGTAAAACAAAACATACTTTGATGGAACAATTAAAGTTTTGGCTCTTGAATTCAATTTAAAATCCACTATTATGTGTATCAGTAAATTAATTAGAATTTTTCAAAGTGCATCACCAGATCTAATTTTTATACGAGAATTAAAGGCCCGAGCATGACTGAAATGGTGCAGCTTTTGTAACCAGGGAGTCTGTCGGGATTTTCGCCTAGGCGTTATGGTAGTGCCACAGCCACACAACAAGATGGAGATATCATGTTTAGGTAGGTTAGTAGATGGAGAAAATACAAGTTCAGTTTAGAAAGATTCAGTTTTAGGTAGAGAGAGGACATGATGTTAGATACAGACAATCACTGGTGTTCTGTAGTACAGCAGGGGTGATGTCATGGAAGAAGTATATAAATGGATGTCATCAATAGAGATCAGTGTTTTGAAAAATTCAAGCCAGCTGATTCACCAAAGTTCACCAAGAAATTTGATTAATTCCGAATAATTTGTCACAAATCGGTATAAATCAGGTATACTCAGGCCACTCTGCCAAATCATATTCTTCCCACTTGGTGGCCCAATCTCAGTGTGAAGGCTTGGAAGTTAACCCTTTCCTGGTTGCCGGCAGTAAATTTACGTTGGTGGCTGGGCATTTCAAAATGGCGCACTTTGGCACTTGCAGTAGTTCCCATGGCCGCTGACTGTCTGCTGTTTTAAAGAGCAGAGACTTTGCACTAATGTCCACGACTGGTGGTAATGCCGGTCGTGGACTCATAACCCTTCAAATTCTGTGGTCAATCGGATGTGCTCCGGCTCCCCCTGGTGGGGATTGGGGTAGCCGGAGCGTGTATGCAGCATCCCCTGTCTTCTTGTGTGATGGTATACAGCATTTAGGTGGGAAAAACCTTCCTCAAAGCATTAAAATTGAAGGATTCACAACAAGGATGACTATAATCCCATGTGGATCCCTCCATAAGGTCTGGAATCCCTCCTTACTATGAACCTAATGGTATTTTACTTTCAAAATTATTAGGATTAAAACCAGATGCTGAACATGGTGGATGGATCAAACATGGCCGCTGGATTACTGCAGCAACACTATCCCTAGAACATGAGTGCTTGCCACGTCTCTCCCTCTTTTCAGCTCACAGGGCAGTGGCTGAGACCGTGCAGGATGAGGGTTTTATAGGGCTGTGACATCACAGGGGATGGCTACCGGCAGATTAGCTGGCTGTACGGCATTATGGGAGATTTCGCATTGCCAGGCTTTTTACATTCACTTTGTAACATGTGCAGCTGCTATTTTAGGAAAAACTGATTGGTTACTATGAAGAGCGAGGAAATTCAGATTCGTGCTGAATCAAATTTTTCCTAAACTTCAGACTGAATTCTGCTTGGCATGCTTCGATTTGCTTAACACTAGTCATCAGCATAGAGATGGTACTGAAAACCAAATCTACTGATAGTTAGTCTTATAATGCATGTGTAGATAACAAATAAGAGAGGATCTAGGACTGAACTATGAGGAACCCCAATAGCAAAAGGAAGATGATAAGTAGAGTCAGGAAATGACACACTGAAAGAGTGGTCAGAGAGACAGAAGGAAAACAAGCAAATTGAAGCACGCCAAGTAGGATATGGTGGTCTACAGTGAGTGTCAAATGCTAAGAGATCAAGAAGAATGAGTAGAGAGTAGTTACTGTTGAATTTGTCTGTCTGTAGGTTGTTTTTCACTTTGGTAATGCCAGTTTCTGTAGAGTGTAGGGTGCAGAAACCAGATTATAAGGGGTCAAGGAGAGAGTTAAAGGGTTATTCTCATTTTAGACAATGGGGGCATATCGCTAGGATATGCCCCCATTGTCTTATAGGTGCGGGTCCACCGCTGGGACCCGCACCTATATCGAGAACGGAGCCCCCGAAGTGAATGAGGGCGCACTGCGCATGCGCAGCCGCCCTCCATTCATTTCTATGGGGGCCGCCGAAAATAGCCGAGCGCTGGCTCGGCTACTTCCGTCGGCTCCATAGAAATGAATGGGAGCCGACCGCGCATGCACGGCCCGGCTCCCATTCATTCCTATGAGCGGCGCGGGGAGCTGCGCCTGGTGGTGGCCGGACCCCCGGAAACCTGGGGGTCCTTCAGGCGCAGCGCTCCCCGCTCCGTTCTGGCTATAGGTGCGGGTCCCAGCGGTGGGACCCGCACCTATAAGACAATGGGGGCATATCCTAGCGATATGCCCCCATTGTCTAAGATGAGAATACCCCTTTAAAGGTGAACCAATTAGGGCATGGTGCTAACCTGTGGACGGAAGCTTTTTTGCACAGGACTTTGGTGAGGTAGAGGGCAGAGTTATAGTTCCTTTAGTGTAAACTTATAATGGAGGAAATCTGATGTATGAGATTTTCTCCATAGATGTTCAGCACTCCTGCGAGAATAGCTGAAGAAATTGAGTTTGAGGTATGTAACAAGTTTGCTTTCTTCTGTGTTGGGTTCTTCTAAGTGTAGGGTGCACTACTTTATCCAGGGTGCTTCTGAGTGTATTATTGCAGTGTTTTGCAGCCAGATCAGGACAGGAGAGGGAAGAGATTGGAGACAATGATGATTGTAGAGTGTCTGTAAATTTCTTAGTGTCAATGGGTCGTTGATCCAGGGAGTAATTCTGATTGGAGTCGGGAAGGAATTTTTTTCCCCTAAAGTTGGGAAAATTGGCTTCTACCTCACAGGTTTTTTTTGCCTTCCTCTAGGTCAATTTGCAGGATAACAGGCTGAACTAGAGGGACAGATGTCTTTTTTTGGCCTTTATAAACTATGTTATTATACTACTATGTTACTAATGGCATGTAGATTTCTGAATATGAGATAAGTAGGAGTGTGCTGGGAACGGCAGCAGTTGGGGATCAGTGGAGGTAATGATTCTTTGTTCATTTTAACATATTCTGGTCATTTTTTTTAAAATAAAAATTCTACCCAGCAAACCCCTTTAAAAATTCTTTTTGCCGATAACAGGGGTTTATTTTTATTTTTTAAATCCTATAGGAATATCCATACCTCAAAACCTGGATTCTGCCTACCCCACCATCAAACTGGATACTCAGAGCAAGGCCTGAATGTCAGCAGTTGAGTGCCACCCAGTGGAGAAAAGCAGTGTCATGCAAGACTATTCATGTAGTCTAATATTATGCAGTAAATTTGAGGAACATCATGCAAGATTCTTGTCAACATCTTTTAGGGTTAGTTCAGATATTGTATTTTTGGAATGTGTTCTGTAGCATTTTTTTTAGATTTGCATAAATTTTCAATTTTCCAAATGTTGGAGAAATTTCTTCTTGCATCTCCAGTTAATATCCAAAAACAGCAGAATGAACAACTGGTAAGAATACAGAATGTAGAAGACAATGGGGCATAAACTTAAGACCCTCATGCACGTTAGTGAATTGTCGGCTGAACCTGCCGAGAACGGTGGATTCTGCTGTCAGTGTAATGTATTTTGGGAGCTCCTGACTCTGAGAAGGATCGGGTAAAGTGAATGTTTTCACCCAATTCTTTGGTTCTCCCCGGAGATAAGCCGCCCCCAAAGTTGTCTACCAGTGGCTTTCTCCTCTCTCCCATTGCATATGCAATGCGCCCCCTAGGGCCCTGTCGCGTCCCAGGTTTAGTTGGAATGCCAAGTGGTGTGGTGCGGTCTATATGTCTCTTTATGTGTCACGATGCTCCTACCTGGATACAGCGGGATCCCAGGATTTGGCTCCATAGCATTAAAAAGGGGAATAATTGAGGGATGAGCGAAAAATAACTTGAGTCCAGACCTTGTTTGAAGTTCAACAGCAGCTTTACTTGAATAAACTTTCATCCAAACGATTTGCAGGCTTTGTCTTGGTCACAGCAGGCTTTGTCATTAAACTCCACTTTCTTTCTCTGTGCTGAACTAAACTCTGCTTAGGTCTGGTTTCTGTACTTTAGATCTGTTCTGGTATCCTTGGATAGGGGTGCCGTCAACTGTTATTACCCTCCTGACACTTAGCAAATAACTTATTTTCAGCGAAGAACAATTTCCTCTGACTTCTGACTGCTACTTCTTTCAGGTCTTCTCGGCCCCAACATGGAGTCTAAAGTCGCCTAAACTAGAAAGGCAACCCATCCCTTCCGGTAGGAAGCAGTACTAGCCCACTTCTGCCCAAAGGGGGGAGAATGGAATGGTAAGTTCCATTCCATCTAAGGATAACGTCTGTCATATACGCTGCCACCTGCTGGTGAACCAGGCATATTATATGAACAAAACAGTTGCATAACAATCACAGCATTGCACAATGTAAAGGACATTAATGATGGCATTAATGTTAGACCATTAGAGACAGTAGCATGGAGTAGGAGTGGTAACACCACTCTGGGGTGTTACACATACACATACACCAGGAATCAGCAACCTTTAGCACTCTAGATACCGTAAAACCACAACTCCCAGCATGCACAGTTACTTGGCTGCTCTTGTAACTTCCATAACAGTGAAGGAAGATTCTAGGAGTTGTAGTTTCAGAACAGTTGGAGTGACGGAGGTTGCTGATCCCTGCCTGACCGAACTGTATCTGTATGGGGGAGCTGGGAGGGAGACTAGAGAGATAGCTCTTGGCTGACCTATCGTTTGGCCAAGTTATGCCACATTTTGGTGAAATTTACCTTAAAATCTAGGCGCATTCACATTAGTAAATTTGGACCAGTGTACTAAATACCCTGTACTTTAATTGTGCTCCTTCAGTTTTGCTCTTTTGAGTTCCCGTATTGTTTTGAGAATATTTTCCCTTCAAAGAAAGTTCAAACACTGCCATGATAAATGAAGAGTGGCGTGGACACTTTAGTATACCTGGCCTGTCTGCAGTTTCCTAACAACCTATGATTCCTTAGATCTTAAGATCTGAGGACCAGAACTATATTTAATACTGTGTTGTCCATTACAATTCTCTACAGTTTCTGAACAGAGATGAAAGGGAGATGAAGCATTTGATCAATGCATTTAAAAGAAGTTCCTCTGGTCTGTCATTTCTGGCTCCACATATGCACACACTTATCCTAAGCACACGTCCTATGTGTTGTTGGCACCTGTGATCAAAATGCACTGTGTCCACCTGGGTGACTCTAGACCCACTAACGGGCCCCACTCAGGGATGGCATAGGAGAGTAAGCTTGAGTAACTTTACGCCAACAGGGGCACAATGCATGGTGGTACAAAGATTGGGGGTTACAGAGTCTATTGCAAAGCACAGAGTTTGGCCATTACTATTAGCAATGGACCAGTCTTTCAGTGTAAGCACACAGCCTATTGGTTACCTTCTCTCTTAGGAGTCACATTGACTATTGGTTACAGTATCTCTTAGGGCAGTGGTCCCCAACTTTTTTTACACCAAGGACCGGTTTCTCTCAAGACAATTTTCCCTGGGACTGGGGGCAAGGGGGGGCACTTTGGGTAGGCTAGTCGGCGCTGACTGATTCACGCAAGGTGCATATTAAAATACATAAATATAACATAAATTGTCCCTATACAGAGCCCCCCCATAAAAATACCCCTTCTTTGTGGCCTCAGTAGATGCCCCCATAGATGCCCCATAGTGCCACCAAATAAGTAAGAAGCGCTCCCATAGTGCCCTCAATAATGTGCCAGTAAGAAGTGCCCCCATAGATGCCCCCACAGTGCCCCCAATAAGTACCAGTAAGAAGTGCCTCCATAGTGCCCCCCCAATAATGTACCAATAAGAAGTGCCCCCTACAGTGCCCCAAATAATGTTGCCAGTAAAGAAGTGCCCCATAGATGCCCCCACAGTGCCCCCAATAATGTACCAGTCAGAAGTGCCCCCATAGATGCCCCCACAGTGCCCCCCAATAATGTACCCCTACAGTGCCCCCCAATAATGTGCCAGTAAGAAGTGCCCCCATATCATGGCCAGTAAGAAGTGCCCCCCAGTGCCCCTCTCCTGTATTGTACAAAAAAAAAAATAAACACTTATACTTACCCCCATCAGGCTGGCAGCAATGCGATGCCAGGCCTCTTCCAGCCTGTGTCCTGTGCTGTATGGCTCAGGAGGCGCAATGACATTATCGCGCTGCCTGAGCCGGCCTCTGATAGGCTGCAGGCCTAGTGCCTGTAGCCTATCAGGGGAACAGGGAAGGGAGACGCCTCTCCCTCCCCTGCCCCGCCGCAGCACAGACATCTGTATCGTTGTCCTCAGGACGGTGATACAGATGACCATGGAGATGAGCGCTTCCACAATGGAAGCGCTCATCTCCCTGTCCCCTGCCGCCACAGCTGCCACCCCCCCCACTGGTGACCAGTGCCTTGTTTGCCATGGCCTGGCAAACATCCATCCAGGGCCCAGTCCTGGACCGTGGACCGGTGGTTGGGGACCGCTGTCTTAGGGGACAGGATCTGAATTTTCTCTCTGTTCCGTCAGGCAGCACAGCTGACGGGCTCCTTATTTCTGACCTTCTAAACACTCATCATAGCTCAATTCTTGTCTTACTTATAGGGAATGTGGTATAAATAAGTGTTTATGACCTCTTAGTAATTTAGAGATGAATGGGGTCATTTATCAAACTGGTGTAAAGTAGAAGTGGCTTAGTTGTCCATAGCAACCAATCAGATTCAACCTTTCATTTTCCAAAGGAGCTGTCCAAAATGAAAGGTGGAATCTGATTGGTTGTTTATTAGATGACTGACACAAAGTGAAAATGAAAAGTACGATACACACAGCTAGAAAAACAGTTAATCCTTTGTGACAAAACGGCTCAATATTTTTAATAAAGACCAATTGAAAAAATTATTTTTAGCCCAAAATGAGTGAAATGCAATTGTAAAGATAAATTGCCCCCGAAGGTGTACATAACCTTTAAGGGATCATCCTGCTGTGAGGAGGCCACTTAGGAGCATCATACTGCATGGGAGAACTAACTAAGCATCATACTGTGTGGGGAGGTACTAAGAGGCATCATTACTGTCTAGAGGGGGCGACTAAGGGCAACACTATTGTGAGGTGGCACTAAGGGGACATTCTTATTGTGTTGCGGCCCTAAGAGGATTAGGTGGGATTAGAGGTGATGCCGGTGTTATTCCTCCTTACATTTGTGTCTCGGACCTTCACCCAACAGTAGACCCAGGTATGTGGACCTTTACAAGAAGTACCCTGGTATAGAAGATAGCAGGTATATATTCAGCTCAGACTGTTTTGCTGCTAGTACAGTGTATTTTTTACCTCGTACTATTGCTTCTGATTACTACTTCTTACTCGTTACAACATGGATGCTGAACCTAGAAAACGATCTGCTAACGAAGTGTTCAGCGCGGAGAATGCTCTGGATGGCAGATATTCAAGGCTTCCTAGTGCCGTCTGAGATCTTTAGAGCTCCTGAATTCTGTGGTTTGAAGTAGTCCCTGTAACATGCTGACTGCAGATGAATCTGTGACGACATCCAGGCTGCATCACTGCAGAGCTCCGCTTAATATTGATTCATTTGTTTTTCAGAGTCTGCCAGCCATAATAGCCGGGCAGGGGTGTTTCTAGCCTTCTTTGCTGTCTGAGTCAACAAGTGAAATGGTGCTCATCCTCCTCCCTCTCAAAACTGCAGATATTAAAGTTCAGGGATAGATTATAGATCTGCCGTGCTGCCCCCTACAGTTAGGGAAAGGTGTCACCTGAGACACATCTTTCATCTCACTCACCGATGGACTCTCAGGGGTTAATATCAAGGATTATTTTGGGGTGACTTAAAGGGGTTGTGTCACAAAACATATTGTACATTTTTCAAATTAGCACCTGCATCTGAATACTTCTGTAATTGCATGTAATTAAAAATTTAGTACAGCCAGTGATTATTCAATAAAATGTATCTGTATAGCGCCACCTGCTGTTTGTTCTTTTGCTCATTTTCTTGTCCGTCTCACTGAGCTGGTCGAACGTGCTCAGTTTAAATCTTTAACTGCCCCCCAGTGCCCCCATGTGCCATTAAGAAATGCCCCCAGTGCTCCCGTGCATTAAGAAATGCCCCCAAGTGCCCCCATGTGCCAGTAAAAATGCCAGTGCCCCCATTGTGCCAGTAAGAAATGCCCCCAGTGCCAGTAAAAATGCCCCCAGTGCCCCATGTGCCAGTAAAATGCGCCCCAGTGCCCCCATGTGCCAGTAAAAATGCGCCCAGTGCCCCCCCCATGTGCCAGTAAAAATGCGCCCAGTGCCCCCATGTGCCAGTAAAAATGCCCCCAGTGCCCCCATGTGCCAGTAAAATACCCCCAGTGCCCCCATGTGCCAGTAAAAATGCCCCAGTGCCCCCCATGTGCCAGTTAAAAATGCCCCCAGTGCCCCCATGTGCCAGTGAAAATGCCCCCAGTGCCCCCCATGTGCCAGTGAAAATGCCCCCAGTGCCTCCATGGGCCAGTAAAAATGCGCCCAGTGCCCCCATGTGGCAGTAAAAATACCCCCAGTGCCCCCAATGTCCCAGTAAAAATTCCCCCAGTGCCCCCATGTCCCCAGTTAAAAATGCCCCCAGTGCCCCCATGTGCCAGTAAAAATGCCCCCAGTGCCCCCATGTGCCAGTAAAAATGCCCCCAGTGCCCCCCATGTGCCAGTAAAAATGCCCCCAGTGCCCCCCATGTGCCAGTAAAAATGCCCCAGTGCCCCCATGTGCCAGTAAAAATGCCCCCCAGTGCCCCAGTGCCCGTAAAAATGCCCCCATAAAGCTCCGGTCCGCAATTTCAGCAATAAAAAAAACAAAAACCCTTATACTTACCTCCATCATGCGGCAGTGATGTGAATGCAGGCCTCTTCCGGCCTGTGTCCCGCGCTGTACGGCTCAGGCGGCGCGATGACGTTCATCGCGCCGCCTGAGCCAGCCTCTGATAGGCTGCAGGCCTAGTGCCTGCAGCCTATCAGAGGAACGGGCAGGGAGACGCCTCTCCCTCCCCTGCCCCGCAGTACAGGCATCTGTATCGCCGTCCTAGCTTTGGGGCCCCGGTCGCAACTGCTGCGACCCCTATAGCTACTTTCACTGCGAGGAGCTCAGGGCCCCGGCACATGCCCCGGGTTTGCTGGGTGCTGACGCCGGCCCTGGTGCCTGGGCCCCCACAGCAGGCTCTGCGCCCAGACCCCCCAAAGCAGGTTCTGCTGTACCCCCCTGATGGCGGCCCTGGGGTATTGTCATGTGCTATACTGATGTCTGATTTTATTTTTTTACATTAATAATGGGATAACCCCTGTAATAGTGAAATGTAATTTTTGTTTTGAGAATTGTACCAAAAATTAGTGCAAACTGTGCTATGATATAGGAATTTGGTGCAAGTTATAGGGGTATTCCCGGTAACGTAACTTAATTTTGATAAACTGCATTAAGGCTGCAAGCTGTGACCCAACCAGAACCCATACACTATACATATAACCAGAACCCATACCTATACAACCATAAACCAGGACCCATACCTATACACATAACCAGAACCCATACCTATACATAAACCAGAACCATACCTATACACATAACCAGAACCCATACCTATACATATAAGCAGAACCCATACCTATACACATAACCAGAACCCATACCTATACACATAACCAGAACCCATACCTATACACATAACCAGAACCCATACCTATACACATACCAGAACCCATACCTATACATATAACCAGAACCCATACCTATACACATAACCAGAACCCATACCTATACATATAACCAGAGCTTCATTTTACCTTGCAATCCATTTGTCTAGCTCCTGTGTGGCCTGCAACACACAGAGTATCATAGCTGCTGATCTTCCCTCACAAAACTACAATCCCCACAATGCCTAGCTTTCCTGCTGTGAGTTTCTGCTTGTTCATGAGTGTTGACGATTACTGATTGGCTGCCTGATATACAGTCCAGTCACACCCCCTCTACTCGGGATATCTCCAGCACACTAACATTTAGCTAGAAAATTGATAGCAACACACTGAGCATGCCTGACCTGACAAAGGCTTAGAACTACAGGTCGGCGCCATGGTAACTTATGAGAACACAGTGCAGTGGGTAGCAGGGGAAGAAAGGTAATTTATAACTACTGAACAGTAAATATGTGAAATAGACATTATATTAGGTAATGATTGATGATGAATTAGTCTAAAACATAAGTTATATTTATGGTAACCGGAATACCCCTTTAATGATGGAAGAGGAGGTACTGCTGTTACTACTGTGACCACTCCAGACAGAAGGTGGCGCTGTGAGTGCTAAGGGTATTGCCTCATGCACATGTCAGTGATTCATGGGCGTGTGCTCTACGTGTTCTCCACTGACAGCACGTGTACCCTTTTATTTTAATGTGTGTAGTCACACATCCGTGTTTTAGCACGGTCCATGGTTATAACATTGAAGCATGCTTTATTTTTGTCCATGTTCACGGATCCTTCACGCCTATTATAGACTATGGGTCTGTGAAAAACACGGATGCAACATTGCTGCCATCCGTATCTCATCAGGATTTCACAGACCATTAGGAGGAGATGCTATAAAAATTAATTTTCAGATGTTCAGTGTCTGTGAAATACGGATGACACACGGAGGGCAAAAAATGGACACAAGGCATCAATGACCATCTTATAATGGATTTCATCACACGCACACAAGGGAGGCTGAAGTGACTACTGGGAATCACTGCTGTCAATGGTCGAGGCTGCACACTGCTATGATTACTGCTTGGGTAAGTACACACATGGCAGATATGTTGACCAGATTTCTATGTCTACACAAAACCTACTTCCCCTTGTAGAGAAACATTGACCCATATACATGATAGACTACAAAAACCAATAAGACTACATGTAGCTGGATAATAAATCACTTAATAGTCAAAAATGATTAACATATTAACAACATGATTGGCATACACAAACTAGTTAAAAAATTAAAAACAACACAATTGTGGTGGTCGGACAACAGGATAGACATAAAGTGGATGTGCGAAATAATAGGATGGTATTAGAAACACAGCATAGCAGTGTAGTTGTGAAATTTTTTCTGATAAATATGTTGGAAAAAATATAATATAATAAAGATGTAAATAAATAAAAAGCAATTAATAATACCAACCAAAGTATGCAATCCCGTATCAGGCGTGGTGGTGGTCTGACCTGATTGGGGGTGTGGGGTGTGGGGCCATATAATTAAAGGGGTTGTCCAGAAAAACAAGGCTGCTTTATTCCAAACACCACACCTGTCCATGGTTTGGGTCTAGTATTGCAACTCATCTCTATTGAAGTGAATGGGACTGAACAGTAATACCAGACACAACCTGTGGGTAAGTGTGGTCCTGTTTTTGAAAGAAAGCGGCCATCTTTTTCTAGTCCTGGTTTGGACAACCCCTTTAAGATGATCCATATTTTTGCCTAGGAGGGAGCTATCTGTAAGGATGTCCCTCAGCCCAGCACTAGTGATCTCAGCGCCCTCTGGAGGACGCAGCAGTAGCTGCAGGATAAGACGCTCCTCCTCATCGAGCTCTGTGCCCTGCATCCGCCCGCAGCCATGACAACGCTGCAAACACAACATGGTAACGGCTGAGGCGTGGAACGTATCACGCTGGAAATAAACACCTGGGCTGGACTCGAGCCCTAAACCCCGGCGGGAGGCCCCCCACTTTACCGGCCATTAGTCCGCCCTCCCGTCTGAACGCTGCTGGCATCATCCAGTGCCATACAATCAGCTGTATCACTGACCCCTGAATCGGGCGCGCAAGGCATGCCGCCGGGATATGTAGTTTGCTCCTTAGTGGTGGAGTAAGGAACCAATAGGTGCAGAACTACAAGTCCCAAGATCCCAGGTCTCTTTCAGGGATTCTCCATCCTTATCCCCCTTGTTCATTTATCCCTATTGTAGTGGATATACTGGATCAACCACCCGGGCTGGAATAAAAGGGCGAGCACTAGCAGGTGAGTGATGTGGTTGGGCTGAGGAGCAGGCGGCCATGAGGGCTGGTCTGCTGCCTGCAGTCCTCTAACATGGGGTGTTTGAGAGGGTTATTATACGGGGCCTGGTGCTCTTAGTAATGTCTCTGCCTAGAGTCTGTGTTATTTGCTTTGTAATACTGCAATGTATTATAATTTTATCTAGAAAAGGGCCTCCAACTAAAGGGGGTACTACAACTCCCAGCATACCCTGCCTGTGGCTGCCGTTTACCAGTACTACATCTTCCTTAGCTACAGTACGTGATGGATTTCCATGGTGGTCACCCACCTGCCATATCCCAGCAGTGGGGTTATTCAATGTGATGTATTATCGTCAGCCTAATGCATGATTTTAATGGAAAATTCCCAGTGTTACTGGAGTCACCCTTTAAGGGCAGTTTTTGTGCTGTTTGGTAAAATTATGTGACAGTTGTCAGTGGGAATTGACATGATTTAAGACGCGTGAGACTCCATTCGCAGGACATTCCTGCGCCCAGGCCCTCTCCAGTAGGTGTCGTAGCTGAGGTTTGGTGATTTGCTTTATTTTATGTCGAGATATTGGCGTTATCCTGGTTTTGTTGTGGTGGCTATTTTTGTACGAATGACAACAGGAAATGCGGCCATATTGGTTTTCCATTTTGAGTTCGCCTTTTAAAGTGGTATGCCCAGTTTGACAAATGTCTGGTAGGTGCAGGTCCCACCCCCAGAGACGTCCATGTATCTTAAGAACAAAGCCTGGTCTCTCGGGGGTGTTCCAAAAAAATAGTCAAAGTTGGGACCCCCAGCTATTGGCATTTATCCTGTGGCTATGCCAAAATTGTCAAGACGGGAATACCCCTTTAAAGGGAACCTGTCATCAACTTTATGCTGACTGTACTGAGGGCAGCATAAAATAGTGACAGAAATGCTGATTTGAGCGGTGTGTCTCTCTTGAGCTAAAAGTGAGTGGTTGCTGAGAACCAACATCACAAACATTGCATCCCAGGCCTTGAAAAGAGTCATATCTACCTGAGAAGAGTCATGGTTATTCCTAATCTGCTCTCCCCACCATCTGCTGATGACTGGCAGTTCTCTCCTAAGAGAAAGGGAGAAAACTAGGTAGAAGCCTGTCAGTCATCAGCAGGTGGGCAGGGAGAGCAGGAATTCATGAATAACCATGACTCTTCTCATGAAGATTTGACTCTTTTCCAGGCCCAGTCTGCATTGTTTGTGATGTTGGTTCTTGGCAACCACTTACTTTTAACTTATAAATGACAGACCGCTGAAATCAGCTCACCTGTCTCTACTTTATTCTGCTGTTAGTATGGGGGTAGCATAAAGGTGATGACAGGTTCCCTTTAAGGAGTCTACGAAGATGAGCAGAGTCAGCCATACCCACCGATTTTAGTGGTACCTGCAGTGTTAAAGGGGTTCTCTGTCTTTTTCTTACTGATGATCTATCATTTGGACAGGTCATCAGCGGGCTCCTAAAGACAATTTGGGCAAATTCAATGATAGAAAATCCATATTTTGCTCCTTCCTTTCTGAATGCTGCCATGCCCCCAAACAGCGGTTTATGATCACAAGTGGGGTGTTTCTATATTCAGGCAAAAATGTATAACAAGTGGGTACATTTTATCCTGTTACCCTTTGTGAAAATGAAAAATTTGCGGCTAAAGCAACATTTTATTGCAAAAAAATTAAATTTTTTGCAATTTCCCAGCCAAGTGTTTCTATATTCTATGAAACGCCTGTTGGGTCAATACACTCACATACACCTCAATAAATTCCTTGAGGGATGTATTTTCCAAAACGGAGTAACATTTCTAGGGATACCTCTAGAAATGGTATTCAAAAACCATCCCAGGCAAAATCTGCCCTCCAAATCCATATGGCGCTCCTTCCCTTCTGAGCCCTGCGGTGGTTCACGATCACATATGTTACTGATCGCTAACCTTTGGCACTCCAGCTGTGGTGAAACTACGACTCACATACATGTTGGGTGCTGCTGTATTCAGGAGAAAATTGATAACAAATAGTGGGGTGCATTTTCTCCTGTTACCCCTTGTTAAAATGAAGAATTTGGGCCTAAAGTAATATTTCAGTAATTTTTCATTTTCACAGCCAAGTGTTTATTTTTTTTTTTCTATAAAAAAAAAGTTCTCACTATTCCTTGGGGGGTGTAGTTTCCAACATAGGGGTCACTTTTTAGAGGTTTCCTCTGTGGGGGTTCATCAGGAGGGCTTCAAATTCAACATGGGCCTAGAAAATTATTTCATCCATGGTTATGACCACCCTGCAATCCATCAGTGGTGGTCATGCTTGCACACTATAGGAAAAGGCACTAGCCTATGTGCACTCCCATTGTCTCGGCCACCAGAGAGGCTGGTTCTTTTTCCTATATTTGTGCAAGCACGACCTCCACTGATGGATTGCAGGGTGGTCTGTAACCATGGAAATGAGCAGTGTTATAATGTGATGGACAAATGAATCCAGCCAGCAAAGGAG